>OY725476.1:3348413-3600576 GCA_963281015.1 Lactarius tabidus | reverse complement strand
GTGTTGGACCAGAGCCAGGTCGACATGGGCAGATGCAAATGCGGCGACCAGTTGGGACCTGCCACCATCGGCGACGATCGATCTGAAGCCAAGTGTGGTGGTCAGCGAGCGTGCGTGCGAGCGGCGCGGCAGAGGGCGAGGAACGGTGAGCACTGAGCAGGCAAATCAATGCAACGCGTCACACCACGTACGCCAGCCCAACTCGATCTGGGTTGGGTCGGTGGCATGGCGCGGCGTTGCGTTGCATTGGCACACTCTCTTGGCAGCAGCCAGACTCTAGCGTGCGACCGAACAAACGCTTTTTGGCTCCGTTTAGCGCTCCTGTCCCAATCCGCAACGTCTCCAGCGAGAGAGCGCCGTTCGACTTAGTGGATTTCGTCTCATTGGTCAATTTCGTCCCATTTGGGACCTCCATCCTAATGTGGACGAGCGGATTTGGGACGTCCCGATTGGGATGTCCCAAAGGGGAGGGCATCCCGATCGGGAAGGGCCGGGGCGGATCCCCCCCATCGAGGCGCAGGTCGCCACCGCGGCCGCTCGGCCCGACCGTCACGAGCGCCAAGGTCGGGTCCCAGTCCCCGGGAACGCGACCCGCTTAGGTGATCGGGCCCCTGCGAAATGCGGTCACCCCTACGTGACCGGACAGGGAATCCCCCGAGAGAAGTGCCTTTAAGTAGTCAAAGTGCCAGCTGGGACCTGGGACCTCATAGCCTGGGCTTAGCTAAGTAGCTGTCAACCCACCAAAGCTCCAGTTGGGCTCACATTTGTATAGAACATAACACTCAGTGGTGACTGATCAGAATGTCTGCAGAACCTCATTCAAACCGAGGAACAAATTGTTGCCACCAGGATCTCACCCAAGTCGGGTCAAATGCACCCTTGACACATAACAAAGCCCCACACATCACTCATAGAATTAATGGACCCCCCAGTCACTGTGACACCTTCAAAAATCCCCAACTCGAATGTGGTCACATGTCTGAACGCCGGGCAGTGTAGCTCCTCAGTAAGATAAAATCAGGCAATGTACATATACAGTAGGATGACACGATGCCTGTCGTCATTATTTACAACTACTACCCTCTATTCAAAAGTATGTGAGATGGGATAGGCCCGGGGTGGTGTTCATGCAGAGCCACTAGGTACGGCGGCAGCGTCAACATTAACTAGCGGAGCTGGGGATCCGCCGCGCCTTCGCCCGATGCCCATGCCCACGCGCACGAGCGTCTCCAGCGACGCACGTCCATTGACCAAGAGGTCGTCATCCCACTCCACAACGTTCTTCTCAAATACGCACACGATCGTCGAGCCTCCTACAGCGACGAACGGAACGTCAGGACCACAGCTCACTCGGTAGAGGCGAACGCACCGAACGCGAAGTACCCAAACTCCTGCCCGCGCTTGACAAAATCTCCCTCCGAGACAGTCGTCTTAATACTGCCGACCATCATTGCGCCGATGCAAACCGCCATCACGCGCCCGAACTGGGGACTATCGATCGGGACGATTTTGCGCGCGTTTTCACCATATACGTCCAAGGTCGTTCGGATCGCTTGCGGCTTGGTAGACACAATACCATTAGTCACTTGTGATCAAGGAAGGGGTGGTGTTGCTTACGTTGACGGTGTAGTATTCACCAGCTATGTACGTCATCGGCCCGATGGTACCATCCACTGGCGAATGGAAACGGTGGTAGTCCTGGGGTGCGAGGCGGAAGATGACGAGAGCGCCCCCCTCATAGCGTTCCACCTGGTCCTTGTATGCGTCGCCAAGCAACCGCGCGACGGTGAACTCGCGTCCTTTGATCCACAATTTCGTCGCCTCGCTGATCGTCTCGAACGCCATCAATCGGCAATCTGCCCCGCTCACGAGTCGGGTCTGGTCGTCGGGCATCTCGACGGGTCGAGCATCAGGCTTCAGTTTGCTGCAAACACTGTAAGGGCAGTATGGTAGCAGTGAAGGGCACAGCGTACCGATAAAAGAATTCATTAAATGTTTCTAGAGGGTGTAATCTTAAGCCCTCCGCTGGAGTGCACATAGGGGGGAATCACGTACTGAAGGACGGTAGAGGCTCAAGGATATCGTCCACGCTGAGTTTGTGGAACTGGATAAACCCTGGAATATCCCGCGCTGACTCAGGAGAATCGTACTTGATGCCCTGCTTGATTGACATCGACTTGAGCAGTTTACGGGCTGAAATCAGATTCGAAAGGGTGAATAAAACAGTCAAAGGATTGTTGGATACACACCTCGAGCACCCTCTAACCTGGAGCGGGCACCCTGAGAGACGAAATCAAGTATTCATCAGAGAAGGGTTCCACCGAGAGCGAGGCACCTACTTACTTTGTATAGCAACCGAATACCGAGTCGCACATAGACCTGCATCTTTTCTTCCTCAAGCTGACCTGTCATCCGATTTTGTACAATAATATTTGCCGAATTCTAGTCACGCATCCCGACTTAGCTGGGGGAATAGTAAGTTACGACAAACAGAATACGCACCGCGCCAATCTTATAGTTACCCGCAGACACCTTGGACAGGACATTCGTGTACCACTTGCGTTGCGCCTGGAGTGCCGTCACGAAGTTGCTGACCATGACGCGGTCGACGCGAGCCCAGTCCTGGCTTGCACATACTGCGAGGTGAGTGACAATGTCGCGCTCCGCCTTAGAATTTAGGCGCGGGCGGTGACACAGAGGGCAGTTCTTGATGTTGATTACGCGCTCAAACGCATCGTCGCCACTCTTTGACTCACTGCCAGAACCCGAGCTCGAACCAGGCGTCTCCGTGTCCGAGACGAGTGAAGATGACGTCGAGGTCTGTCGAGCAGCCCGTGGGTGGTTTGACGCGGCGGCGGCATCGTTGCCAAGTTTCTCCATCACGTGCTTGGTCTGGGACCCAGGTTGCATGATATCATGGATGTTCAGTGGGGGGCCTGAGAAGTTTAGTGTGTCGAGGCGCAGCGGTGGGGTATGGGTACCAAGGGTGTGGAGGTTCGGCGTCTGGGGGGTGCTCGTGTCCGCGCCAGCTGTGAGCTCCATGTCGCGTACATCCATGTCCAACCTGTGTACGCGCCTCCTTTCGGAATTGGGTTTGCAAATCTCTGTTTCGAGGCACTGAATCGTCTCAGGGAATGTGAGCTCGTCCGTCTGGGGGTTTTTGTTCCAGCGCGTATAGAATGAGTCGATAGTCTCGGTGGACAACGTCGAGCCGAGTGAGTCGAGCATCGATGTAAGTTCGAGGTGCGTGATCGTACGCGTATCGTCGGTGTCGTACTGTTTGAGTAACTGAGACCAGAGCCGCTGCCGCAGAGCATCGTATGGCTGATATTTCGCTCTGCACAGAAGCGCATCAGTGATCTTTGGCTCTGCACAACTACCACAACGCTCACCGGAAAGTGATTTTTGGAGCCTGCTTAGAGTCCCACGATGCTTCCTTCGTTGTCGCCAGTGGAAGGGTGAACTCTTGAAAGCTGCGTGTGCCATCTTCTTCCTCAGGATACAGTCCTGTATCTGGGTCCATTTTAGGCACATTTGCGGCAAGCTCAGCGATCTCAATCGCAGCATCACCGACATAGTCATTGGAGGAGAGTTTATCCCAGTCGAGCACGGTGAGCTGTACACGGAACGACTGCTCATAATCGCGCACGTGAAAGAGAAGCTTCTCTTCCCACACCGGGTTCAGACAGTGCCGGATGACGCGCGTACGGAAGACCTTCTTGCCGAATGAGACCACCACGAAAGGATCCATATCCCACCCAGTGCGTGTCACTTGCAATACAATCAGCGCTGAAGTGGTGTTGGAGGGTAGAAAAAACTCACTGTTCCGCCATCGCGGAAGGTCCGTTGCGCCATGGATCTCAAGCATGACGATACCAACGATGTCGTTATCAGCATCAAACTCATACGAGTTGCTCTTCTGTCCACTCCATGATCCCGGAAGTCTCTTCTTTTTTCCTCCGGTCGTAGTCGCGACGCTCGATTGGCTCGAGCTTGATTGAGGCGTGTTAGCAGCGATGCTGGTAGGGACACTAGCCGGAGGCTGTGGCGAGCGCCGTATACGAATCTTCGGGATTGACGGTAGGAAGGACCTCCCTGAGTGAGCAGGGGGCGCAGACGGTGCCGTGGGCGTTACTGGAGTAAGATCGGGTGACGACGAGCGAGCTCCTGGGACGAAGACGCCCTCCCCGTCGTCCGGCGTGGCAGTCTTCTGTTCAGCATCGTCTTCATAATCCGAAGCTGAGCCGTCCGGACCCTCCGCCTCGTCGGAACTAAGCCCGTCATCCTCATACTCGGGCCCATGCTGATGGGAACGGATAGTGCCAATGCCTTCGGTCTGTAATAAACTCTGTAAAATAGATGTCACTCGGGAGGCCATGAATACGCACCGGCGGAGCTGAAACAAGACTCGGACGAGAACGCTTGACGAGTGAGTTGTAAATTTCCCCAAAGTCGGGCAGGCTCGTCGAATTGAGGGGGCTGACAAAGCCAACCTTGATGTGCATCGTACCACTTGCGGTGGTGGTTGCACGTGAGGAAATGAGGTTAACAGAGAAAGACTGTAAAGCATGTCTGTTTCCTGCTCTGATGCCCTCCTAGTAGAGATCGACGTACCTGATTATCGGGATCGTCGAAAGCAAACGCAGTTCCTTTGAACCATTCGTCCAATTGCAGCGCATGCTCACCCATGTATTCCTTTTTGAGCATGTCTTTGTCCCAGATGACGAACTCTAGCACGCCAAGCCTGTCGGCCAGAGACATGTAAATCGGGAAATCGAAGGTTGCATCCTTAGCTGCGTAGACGGGACTGAGGGTGCGCTTGCACACTGGTGTTTGAAAACGCGTGCGAAGAACGGAGACGGTCACGAAGCTGGATAGACGGCAAGAGTGTGTGAGTAAGCCACCCTATCACGTAAAGGGGGTACGATGACGGTGACACGCACGGATCGCTGTAGCCATTGCGGTCTTTGGCTTCCAGGTTCTGACAAGAAAGAATCTGCACACGGAGGACGGCGACTGGGGCCTCGCCTGGGGCAGGGAGGAAAGCGTTTCTGCCGCTGCCGCGACCTGAGGACACGCGAATGGGAAGACGCGCAGCTGTGCGGAGGGCTCGACTGATTTTGAGTCGTTTGGTTGAAGCAACCATCTGGTGTTACTGTTTTGTTCGAAAATTGCGTGCCAGTTCCAGTATTTATAAACGAACGGGGCGGTGCCTATTGATGATGGTTGAAGTTGTGATGCGAGTGCTGCGGTGCGGTGCGGTGCGGGCTGCAGTGTGATATCCCCCTATTCACCGTGCGGTGGCATCTCTGTTCTGTTTCACCCTGTTGTTTTATTGCACACACACGTACACACACACCCTTAGCCAGCAACTCTGTCACAGTGAGATCTATTTCCCCGCGCTTGTATTCCCCACCTCAAAGAACCCTTCTCACGTGAAAGTACCTGATAACTTATTAATAGACCCCGGGTCCTCCCGACGGAATTAACCGCGCCCCGACCGCATGCCGTTATCATAGATTTCCGCCAACGGAACGCCAATCTCTGGCAGATAACGAGAACTGACCTCGCCTACCGACGCCGCCGTATCTAACGAACGGACTTGGTCAATTACTGTAAATTAAAGAAACATTATTCCGAGCTCACCTCGAATGTAGGTGTCCAATGAGCAGGAACCGGAACCCCACTGCGTACAGGCTGCATCCGCCGCATTACCATTTCTAACCCCCAAGCACGGTATCCCGTCTCACGCGCGGCCCGTTCAAGGTCGTCCACGCGTGTCCAAAGCGCTGAAAATGTAGCCTGAAGCTCACTTGCAGCCCATGCTGCACTGAACTTGTTCACGAGTCCCAGCGTTACGTGGAGTAGCTGGTGCCGGGGTGACGCAGTAAGAATGTTAGCCCCAACAGGAACTAAGTCCTCTGCGTCGCGCTCGCGCAGGTTGTCCAGTGTGTTCTCGATGAGCCGGATAAAGTTCGCGAGCATGACGCTGTCCCCACTCCGCAGCCATGCGAGTGCGACACTCTCCGGCACGCCAAGGTGCTGTGCAAGCGCAGCAACGCTGCCCCACGGCGGTCCCGGCGAAGGGGAATAGCCATGGCGCCAAGCTACGATGAGAACAGACGAGACACAGTGTCCT
The DNA here is from genome assembly GCA_963281015.1 of Lactarius tabidus. Lineage (NCBI taxonomy): Eukaryota > Fungi > Basidiomycota > Agaricomycetes > Russulales > Russulaceae > Lactarius > Lactarius tabidus. The sequence continues at coordinate 3,594,437 of OY725476.1, read as the reverse complement.
GCAAGCGCGATGTCGCGGTTGGAGTCGTTGCTCATGGAAGTGGCGACGGCCCATGCCTCGGATGACGCGAAGAGCGGGTTAGTCGTGAAGAGGGTGGGCTCGAACGTTGCGGCGCGTAAGTGTCGTGTGACAACGCCAGGTAGGCAGTAGAGCGCCTCAAGACACGCAACACGGCGATGCTGCTCCAGTGCGGATGTTGGGGGTTCGTTGGGTGTGGTGCCGCGCGGACATAGCAGATCCAGGATACGCGCTTCCAAGGGCGAGTCGAGGCCGTCGTGGTGGATCAGGTGCCTGAGCGCCACGGCAGGTGGCCGCACCGTAGACGAACGGTAGTATCCGGGTATGGCGGCCACGAACTGCTCGAGTTCGTGATCCTCGTCCAGCGCGTCCAACGTCCAGCCCAGCGCCCGCGCATCCATTGAGGTGGGCTGACCCAGGGCAATCGCTTCACGGCTGCGTGAGAAACCTTGGGCGAGGCGCCGGGAGTGATCACCAAGGAGGAAAATCAGGCGCCCATACAGTTTCCAGGCGACCAAGCCTGTGTGCTCGTAGACGAACTTGACGACTCGCCGCATCAGCTCAAGAGTGCTTACCAAAGTCACTTGTTGCAGCACCCAGAGCAGAGTCGTCAGCGGTGTCTGGTACGGTGAGTTAGGGTAGATGAGAGGGAGGGCCGTGCATAAGAAATATGACGATGCTCCCATCGCGACGGCCGATAGGAGAGAGATCGCCACTTTGTGGTTGATGTTGAGAAGGAAGTCAATCAGACCTGCGAAGAAGAGGAAAACAGATGCGTGAAGAAGGGCAGGAAGAGCCTCCACAGCACGTGGAAGGCCAAATCGTTCTACGCCTTCCGCAAAGAAGGTCCGTATGCGCGCCCGCTTGTAGGGCGCGTACCAACGCTGGGACACTTGAAGGTACCGTCGCACCCACTGTTGCATGAGCGTCGCAAGAAGCGCGCATGTTAAACTTAGAGTGAGGCTGAGGAACCACAAGATGTTCACCCGGACGGCGGATGACGTGGGCCGGAAGTTCTGGTTGGGCAGGGTGGATGGGATGGAGATGGAGGTACCATTCGAGAGAGCAGCAATCTGCTGCGAGATCTGGGCGAGGAGTAAAACCGTCGTGTCGCTAGAGTCGGGCTGGAGCTGCTTGTAGCTTTCGATGATGAACGCGGCGACCGTGGCGGAGAAAAGACCAGTCTGCCAGTGATACGCAAACAATCAGCCGGAATAGCAGAGAAGGTTTAAGGGCGGACGAACAAAGACGAGGATCCCTTCCGTGTCACCTTTCCAACTCTCCGACGACTCCTTGTCAAATTTCTCCGCCTGCGCGAGGTATACCGAGAACAGCTTGTCGGAGGAATCGCCATAATTACCCTCTGCGACATTTGACTGGCCGTAACCAGGAGGTACATCGGGGGCCGAAGAAATGGGAGGTAGAGGTGATGGTGGAGGCAGTGGAGACGGATGTAACTGGCCAAGTTGGAGGCCGGAACCGAGGAGGAGACTTGGGTCCAAGCCGGGGTCATAAGTGGAGTATGTCGGCGCGCGAGAAATTGGCCCTGCATCACGGGCCGTTTCATTGCTGACTATTTCCTCCGCGATGAGGTCGGGGGAGAGAGATGCTGCAGATCATGTTCGCTGAGGTCAGAATTGGAAGAAAAGGTGCGACAAACCTGCAACCGGGTCGCTTGTATACGTTCCCAATTCTATATCTGGGCTGTGCGGTGGAACTGTTGGCGTCATGCTGACACGATGGCAGACGAGGTGCGTGCAGTCGAGCCTGAGCGGAAGATTGAACGCGGAGTACACTGGGTGGCTGGATTTTTAAAAACAGGACGTTTCGAGCTGGTCCTCTGATCCGGTCTTTCGTCTCCCCGAGTCCCCGTCGTGCTCTGGGGAGGCATCAAAGTTAATATCAGGAAGATCTCATAACGAAGAATTGCAATATGAAGCATCAGGCCAAACAGACAGGCCGCCCAAGTTGGTACTGTAGTGCCGAATTTGTCGATGTATCATGCATCCTTTTACACACTGGCACGCGCCGCGATCGTGACACCATGATGTGGGTCATGGTATCGTCCGAGTCGTAGGTCCTGAACTCAATGCTCCCAATCATGTACAGTAATGCGATGTCTCCACGAAACCCTCCTCCATTTTTGTATTGTTTATCCCGCCCGATGGCTACTACTACTGTTAGTACGCCGCGGCACAATGCACTAACTGAGACAATCTCTTGTACCTCCTATTTCTCGAACCTTTGAATCTTGTTAATCACAAGTTCAAGCGCTCGAAGACCTCTTGCCTCGAACTGCATTTCCAATACCGATTTGCCAACTTACAGTACCACTCTAGCTCAGACAGGGTAGATGCCAGCGGCTTCGCGCTGTTCTCCGTGCCCCAAATTTGGAATTTCCCAGACCACGTCCAATTGAGTCTTGTGGGCGCTCGAACGTCGTTAGGATTTCTCACTGTTAACTGCTACGTTATCCATGCCGCCTTCCGAGCCAATGACCCAGTATAACATCTTTCGTGACCAGCTCGCGATCAAGTATCCTGCTTATGGCCACGCCTTATGGGAACCGAATCCGGATGTACTTCAACGCGCTATAGAAGTTGGCGACGTTGGTTGCATTCTCCAAGGCAATTTTTTACGTCTATTCAACGCTCTGCTTCCTGCAAACCATCCGTCCCATGAGCAATCCGGGGTTCCAGAATCCCATGAACCACTGAAACCCATATTTGCCGACCATCTCAATAGCAACACGCTCGGACCTGAAAATCTCTGCTCGGCTGGGGTCACGCAGTCTCCCACTCATCCTGATGGCGTGGCGCAGACATCTGCACGAGGGTGATTGAGATGAGCACAAGAAACTTTTCATCGCTTACTGTAAACTTTTTGCAGACCAGGGGCTCCCGTAGAAATCTCGTTTTCGTGCAAAAATAGGCGAGGCGCTGCCCTGCTTCTTCCTGTGCGGGTACAACGTGAGGACACTGACGCCAAGGGAGAATTTGCCGAATGGATGGTCAAACATATCGACCGCTGGTTCTCATTTGCCAAGGGTCTTCACCCGGAGATCGAGAGGATGGAAGATATCATTTTGGTTACGGGCCGTCATCGCGCTCGATCGTGGGCTAATATCGCATTCATTGAGAGCCAAGGCTCTGTCCAGAGGGGTCCCATGCAAGTACCATTGGGGGTTCACGTTTCTGGGAGTCCTTCAAGTCATGTCGGCGTCGATTGGAAGCTTCCTCGCGAAACTGGAGAAGGGGTGGTTTTGAACATGGGGCCTAGCGGGGAGGTACGTCGATGCCTACATTGCACGGTTGGTAGACGACTTCATCCGCATGGGCTTAGGACCTATCTGCGGACCAATGTGTATTTATCCGAGGATTCCGCGTCACTCGCACCCACCAAGTATTGAACTGGTTCAGAGGTAAGGCAAGGCCAATCCACGTTTAAACCAGAACCCTGACCACGCAAAACCAGACAAGAAACCAATTTCGACACTGCTACTACGGTAAGATTCGCTGTTCGGCCGCCTCCAACCCTCGTCTAAGCCATCAAAGTACCGGGACCCTCTCAGCTCGCTACTGGAGTATATTGCCAATGTGAGTATGTCAGAGCCTGAAGTATATGCGAATACATACTTTATACTCACACGCGCGCCCACACAGCAAGATCCTCACTCAGATATAGTCCTCGTTCATGATGACGACTTAGCGCGATTCAACGAAATCGCTCCCATCAGCGTGAGTGAACAGGTGCACTTCGGGTTCGTTCTCCTTTTCATGTTTTTAGTCCCTAGAAACCCTCCAGCAGCATGGATTTTTGGCTCACCTTCAAGAAGTTCGGCCCAAGATACAGCGGATCATATCTGGTAAGCTTTCACGAGGATTGATTGGAGCTTATCCGATGCTCACAGCGAATGGTTCCACGAAAAAGGTCCGTCGTCTGTCAACGTAGCAATTCTTTCAAAAGAGCGCCAAGGGAGGTGTGAGTGTTGCGTTCCCCACAGGAGGTTTTCCTAGCTTGTCACTTACTATAATACCTCCACCTTTCACCGACGACCTTTTGTGAAACCCAAGATTCGGATACACAGATTCCGTCGGATCAGCCGGCACCTACGTCAGGCATTGGGAGTAAGCACGAAAGCTCCTTGTCCCCACTCCGTCGATAACCGATTTTCTAGGAAACCTGCGCTCATTCTTATCTAAGGGTGGGTATTACTGTAAGCGTTGGACATACATTTACTCAGATCGATTCGTTTCCAGTTCCGCGAAAAAATCTTTCTTCCACTTCCAACTCTCCACAACAAGTGCTTCAGCGTGACAAAGCCTCCACGCGCCGCACTGGACACGATACAGGTCGCAATTTGGACGTACCTATTCGCCTATCTGCCTACATTGCGGATGTGGACTATGTTCCCCCACCCTCGGTGAACCTGCTCTCGCTACTCATTCTGACCGGTTACTCAGACGCCACCCACAGTCCCTTAATTCGGCTAATCTCACCTCGGATCCTATTCGAAGTGTTCCTGGACCTGGCATCCAACATCCCCTCCCAGATATGCTAACTCTGCTTCAGATAACGAAAAACCTTGAGCAACTTGCTCAGAGCTCTTCACTCGAGAGGATCGATTCCCTGGGCCAGGTATGCGTCTTTAAGTGGGAAGTAAAGACACAAAAGTCTGAGTTGTTTATACCAGGATTCTAAAAAGGAACCACTAAACCTTGTCCTTCGACGAAATGAAGTGCGCTTGCTAATGTGCTGCGCGTCACTCTCTCCTGCAGAATTCGCGTCCACCGAGGGCATTTCCCAACCTTCGGCCATCAAACCATATTATCCCACCGGCGATCCTGAACAAGGCAAAAACGTTTCCTTTACAATCGCGATGAATTGTTGCGACGCTTTAAAGGCCCTTCATTCCGGAAATGATGCTGCGAGCGTCGCTAATAAGTACCTCGAACTCTCTCAAGCGCTCAGTGACCTGGGTTTACTTCACTCTGCGTATACCACGTCCGGTTTTGCGTTGGAGACTTTCCAGAGCCTGCATACCGCAGCACCTGACAAATTCAGCCTTTCCGTTGCGTCTGTCCTATCTCTTCGTGCCACTATATCGGCAGACCTCAAGAAATTTGAAGACGCGGTCAAAGTAGCAGATGAAGCGGTCGCGCTTTGCCAAGACAATGGGTCAGACCCCACTTCCGAAGTGGCGTATGCTCTTCTCAACTGTGCCGTGTTACTCTGCTCCGTTGGGCGAAAGGAGCGAGGGGCCGCAGTGGCACTCACACTCATAAAACTTCTTGGCGACGCAAATGACTCGCAATTTGACACGATTCATATCTCCTCACTTTGCCGTTTATGCATTTCTGATGCACACGTCGGAGTTGACAGCGCATTGGCCTTGTCCACGGCAGAGGAATTGATTGAAGCATCCCGAAACTCGTCAGTCGTGGCCCCTCAAGCGGTGTTGGCGGGCGCGCTTTTTACCAAATCGAAGGTGCTCTCAGCCCAAAATCAGTATCATCTCGCCCACGTCGCCAGTGCCGAAGCTATCACTCTCCTTCGCGCCATCAGCGCCGAGCGACCTGTGTTCTCCCTCATCCTCGCGCACGCCCTTGATACCCATTCCCAACAGCTCTTAAGCGCCGATCAAATCGCAGATTCATACTCAGCCGCAAAGGAAGCGGTTGAACTCTGGCGATCGCTCATGATGGCTGCTCCTGCTCTCATTAGCCCATTCAGACGGCCGTTGGGCTGGGCACTCGTCCACCAGGCGAAGTTCCGCCCAAAAAGCAACAGGAGGAAGGCGATCCGTGAAGAGCTGGACCTTGCCCAATTCGCCGTCATGATATTCCGTCTCGTCACGCCTCTAGATGGCGCCGGATTAGCCACTGCTCTTTATATCGTCGCGGATCGCATGCGTGAGCTGGACGAAAGCCGAGACGCAGCCCCTCTTGCCGAAGAAGCTGTCACGCGCCTCCGGGAACTGAGTTCTGAAGCTCCAGATACATATTCTCTCGACCTCATCTTCTCACTTTCACTCGCATCGTCCTGTCTTGCTGGCACCGAACGAGCGAACGACGCACTCAAGTACGCAAAGGATTCCGTTGATGAACAGCGTGACCGAGAGGATGAGGGAGATCCACAGTACGACACTCACCTCCGTCAGCTGTTGAGAGATGTCGTGCTCCGTCTCACGGAGATGGGCAGGCAAGAGGAGGCGCAGCTATGGTTCGAAGAAATGAAATCCCTTGGTCAGACAGGGGAAATAAGTGAGTCCTCTTTACCTGGACAAGGAATGGGACGGCTGAATGATGACGCATCAGGCGAACTGACGACAGCATACCGCAGTAGAGCCCGAGGTCGGGGTCGCGACGATGGAGAAATAAGAAAGAAAACGATTTATTGGATCGATGGTGCAAATGGACAAACATCGCCCTCTCAAGGGTGAGGCCTGCGAGGGCCGTAAGTGGGCGGAGAGGGAACTCCGAGCACTCAACGTACTCAACCTTGGTCACGGTGATGATGGTAACAATGATAACTTGAAGGCTCTGTTAGATGAACTGAATCCAATAGTTTGCGTTGGGGAATCCGAGATTGTGCATTGTATGAGCCGCCCGCATATACGTCGTACTCATGACTCTCTGTTTGGACATGATTCGATTTAGTAAGATGGCTAGAAGCAACCGTTAGTCAACCGTTGAGATCTTGAGACGCGGCTGACGGACCGAACATCCGTCTCCCCAATTCTCCCTTCCTTTCTCGTCTTCGACCACTTGCAGCTTGTGCGCCAGAGTACGCCCAATATTCGTCTGGGTAGCGCACCACACATAAGCATGGGCTCCGACTCACATAACCGGACTTCCTCTTCGAATGCGACCATAGCCCACCCCACGATTGATGAGCGTTGCGAGCTCGACGACGGTGAAGGTGACCTTGCGGAAGCAGACGATCAAGCAGACGACGATGACGACGATGACGAAGAGGAGGATGAAATCGACGAAGACGCAGATGCTGAGGCGGAGGATATCGCGCGCCGTTTGAACGACCAACTGTGGGCGGAGATAAGCAAGGCTCAGGCAGAGGCTGCCGCTTCAGCTACGTCTGGTCAAGGCCCACCCGCCTCTCTGTCGACCGAGCCTTCTGCGATCCCAAGTAGTCTTTCGGTGCCTGATAGAAGAGTGCAAGAGGCCCTCAAGACCATGCGAATTGTCCTCAAGGACGTCGCGAATGATACACTGGCACGCTCGACCCTCTCCGCGACAATGATCCCAGGCCTACCCGGAGTGTCCGTTTTCGACGCGTTCAACAACGCGGTCTCGTCTAGCGTTATCCCGAAGGAAGTCGCCAAGCCTCTGAGCCACCTCTTGGTCTCCCTCGCCCGCTCCGACGCGCTGTTCTCTTCTCTACGTCATTCCGAAGAGTCCTCTATCCAGCTGGAGCTTGGAAAACGCCAACGCGACGAACTCGAACACGACCCCTCCCTCGACAGTGCCCCGCTTGCCAAGCGCCCATATTCTGTTCCTATGCATGCTGCCCCGTCACTGCCAATTCCCTATGCGTTGCACACGCACCTGGATTCCTCTGCCCGTGCCATCATCTCCGCACTCACTGGACCTGCCATGCCACCAACAGGTCCACCACCGCCGTCCCTGATCGTTTCTATCCAGCTACCCCTGCACCAGGTCTTCTTGTTCGCGATGACTGCCGCAGGTCCCGATCGCAAGGCACAGCAAGAGCTCGGCGGCCTCATCCAAGCCCTCGGTGTGCTCTCCGGCGTCCCTATCGGCGGGCCGGGGCTCACGGCATGGGGGCTACCAGGGACCTCCGTGCACCCATGCACGTTCCCGGGCTGTGACAAGACCTTCGCGCGGCTCTATAGCCTGCGCACACACGCACGCATCCACTCCGCGGAGCGGCCATTCCGCTGTATGCGCTGCCCCGCCGCCTTTGCGCGGAACCACGACCTGAAGCGGCACGCGCGCATGCACGACGATAAGGCGTGGCAGTGCACCGGCTGTGCCAAGGCCTTCTCGAGACGCGACGCTCTCACGCGTCACCGCAACGCCGCGGCAGCCCGTCATGGCGCCTGCGCGAACGCCGAAATCGCCGAAATCTACGTCCCGCGCGGGCCTGCAGGTGCAGAGGACGAGCTGCGCCGCACGCGCATGTGGCACGACGCGTCGGAGGCGGCCGCGGCCGCTGGTGGTCCCGGAGGCGTGCTTGAGGACGGCGAGCTTCCCGCGGCGGTCCTGGCTGCCGCGCACGCGACGGTGGCGCGACTGCACCCTGTCCTGCAGGCGTGCGTCGCGCGTGCATTGGGCGGTGCTGCGTGTGCAGACAATGTCATAGATGCCGCGAGTAGCCAGGCTACGCTCGCTAGCGTGCTGGCGCGTGCGCAGGCGCAGCTTTCACAGGGCGCCGTCCCCGGTGAAAGTTTGACCTCTTCGACCGCCGTGGCGAGTGCGGCGCCCCCCGCGCCTGCTCCTGCCATCGCGGCCTCTTCGTTATATGGTCTTTCGCCTGAACAAGCGCAGATGCTGGAGCAGGCCATCGCGAGCGCTGCTTCTGCGGCGCAGCTGCAAGCTGAGGCTGAGGCTGCGCTTGAGGAAGAAGAGGAATCCAGCGACGACAACGACGATGGCGGTGATGACAACCACGAAGAAGCGACTGCCACGTAAAAACTGAGTGAGTGGTTTGGTTCTGTTTCGTTTTGCTCTACTGTATCAAGCCTTACATGCGCGTACAGAGGCTCCGACGCGATCCTCGAGCGCCATCGCCAGTCGATTTGACACATCGATGAAATTGCTCACACCTTTACAAGGCACGCCGTTCAGGTAGTCAGAAGGTGACAGAGTGGGCCTTTCGGCCTCACCTTCCACTTAATTCTCATCTCGTTTGGGGAAATCGAAGTAACTTTCGTACCCAGATGAACCATCGATAAATTACGGAACCTCAGTTGTTCTTCACAATCTACGGTGGCACCCCCTGCAGCTTAACTGCGCTCAACCATCACTTAACTATATGGTTCCTCTTCCCAGAAAGCAGTCAATATAGTGTATTTGTATATCAATTTCCAAGATTGGTGCGAGGGTTGTCAAATAGACTCATTCGCGTTGCTATCGCATTCCGCACGCCACCTGATGCGATATTTACATCAGGTTCCTACATCATTGTCTTTAGACTCCAGAACTCGCCTGTATCTCATCTCAAAGTGAAAAGGATATACATTGTTATGGATGGGAGTTCGTGGAAGATGGCTTAAATCAGGGCACGACAGTAAGGGTGGTTTTCCCACTACTGCCATCACCAAGAGCAGCAAAGATCAAATTCATATCCCTTGCTCGGCCTTAAGTAGGGAGCACGTGTGAAAAGGGCAGGCAAACGCCTATGACCATTGTCTAACAAGAGAACTTAGTAACTTAGTAACTTACAACTTCCGATCTAGTGGAAGATGATACACTACAACGTACTTTCGACCCCACTTACGACACGTCTTCAAGCCGTAGTCCACCAAGATACCTAGAAAGTATCGATCCCCCATTTCCTGCTCAAGTACACGTAGCGACGTCCCTGATTGATTGTAAAATTAGCGGCAGCTGATAACTTGAACCTTCTCGCTTCTAGCGCATCGGCCCACCCCCACTCCTGACTTAGGTTTCACATGTATGGAAAGCAATCACAAATCACACGCACACGTTTTCCACCAGAATCACGAGGGTGGCTTCTAAAGCACTCGAACAATGTACCTGGTTCAGATTTGGGTTTAATCACACAACAGGCGCAATGTGTACAAGGAAGGACCAGTTCCGATAGCTACTATGGCTGGCCTGGGGAGAACTCGCCACGAGAAGGTGGTCATCAGCAGCCAGGTATGCTGGCCTTCGTTTTATGTGTGGGCTCTTGGCATTAGCGAAGAACGTTACAGTAACAGTGTTGTTCGTTTCACATTCTGCATTGCTTTCGTCTACTCCGACCTTACCGTATCAAAATGTAACGTTCACCATGTCGACAGTTCATTTTACAAAGTATCGACTTTCGGGCTCTTTAACGCCGCTCGTCTTCTCACACACGAAGCTTGAGTGTCACATGCAAAACGCCTGGGTGCTTCTCAGCGCCTGCACTGCTCACGTTAGGCGCTCTGGTGACACCTTTGGCGTGCTGCGACATGGATGCAAAGAAGCAGCCTGCCAACGTCAGACCGCCATACAGTAAACTTTCATTTGATCCGGCAGCGGCGTCGTGGCAGTAGCTGAGGTCTCACCGTATGCCAGACCGAACCTCCGTACCGACACGGACACCGAGATGGGATCCCCACTCATCCAACGTTGCTGATACACGTACCTGAATTATATCGGTGTTTCTACCATCGTAAGTCGTGTCCTCTTCAAAATGGTCAATTCACGGTATACAGGCTTGCGGCAGTCGAAATATGTCACTATTGCATCATCCGCGATACACGCATTTGCCGCCCCACAACCCACGTCAATTCATTCGCAGGCAGGGATGTTCGAAGGACGGCCAGCGTGAGCGCGCCGCTGCGTCGCTTGCGGAAATGGCCCCGAGGATCTCGTTCTGCAAGCGAACCCTCAAGTCAACTTGACAGAAGCGTGCTGTCAAAACCGGTGACGTAGAAGATATCTTACGCGCGTTTGTTTTGACAACGAACGAAACGAAACCCTTGCCCACCGCAGCATGGGATCTTCTTTACGCCCGCAGAAGAAGTCCGACCGACGCGAAGTACTGTACTGTACAGGCGACTCATCTCACAAGCGTTATTACAACTGGGGTTTTGGCCCAAGCGAGCGCTAAGCGTTCCTGTAAGCGCCTAGACTTGGCGTTTCCGCAGAATTACGGAGAGACCGCAACGTTCTGGACTGCAACAGAGTCCACAACAATTCAGCCAAACTGTTACATAGGTAAGCCATTTGCGTTTGCTGGAGACCCATTCAACTCGACCCATCCGCTGATCATGACAAGGACGATGCTTGCGACGGGACACCACCCCGACACTTGCCCGCCTGCCCGCTTAATAGGGACGTGAGGCCACATCCCCCGTTTTAATTTTACACGCGTTGATCATTCCCCGTCGGGCCCATGCGCCCCATAACGCGTACTCAGAACGCCGTCGCCCGACGCGTGGCACCCCTGGTTAATCACCTTATCTCGATATTCGCACTAGTCTTTATTACTGTAAGCTACTGCAGGCTGGCGAAGCGATAGCGCGTCGGCGGCGCAGGTCACGAAACCAAAGCGAAGATTTCTGCGCCGCCGCCGTCGCCGTCTCATGGTGCTGAGGCGCACCGTAAACCGCGCCATGAGTAACGTACACGAGTCGTCCTTGCGACTTTCGACTGCCCATATTGAGTGAATGCTGATAATGGGAATGGACGATCATTGGATGATGTGTCTTACGGTATGACGTGCCCGGGTCAGGGCCGCTAAGTTTACATCAATCAATAGCACGCCACGCCAATTTTTGCCGACGAGTCGCCGTTATGGCCAGGTCCAGGGCTGTCTAGGGTCTCTTGACCGCGCAGAACCCACGAATCCTGTACAGTACACCGTATACAGTGCTGTTTACAGTGCTGCATGCTGTTAACGAGTAAAAAGATCAGCCTCTGCTCCACTTCCGAGCCCGAGTCGGTGTCTCTTGCTGTTCGTCGTTGAACATTGCACCTCGTTCACCGAACTTAGTGAGAGCCCATGCTACTGCTGATGATGAGAGTCGGTTTTACGTGTCTGCGACTCCCAAGGTCTGGATCGCCTCCGCAAGAACGTCGTTGCGGTGAGTTCTTCCGCAAGAAGCTGTATTCGTCCTTTTCGTCGGAGGAAGGTGTCCGATTTTAGGAGGCGTTTTAACCGCGGGAGTGGGGCTGCCGCCGAGCCGAGGACCTATTGCGGGGCTAAGAGAGGGATGAACTTATTGGCTGCCGAGACGTAACATTGACGCGCCCCTGGTGTAAAACACCACCACCCCCGATTGACTGATTCGACGGTTTCCATTCCACGAGGCTGTTCGAAGGCGAGCCTCTCCTCCATTCCCCCTTCCATCCCACTCGCCGGCGACTCCCGCACGCCGGGGGCGAAGGCGGTCGAGGCTCAGGATCGAGACCGGCGACTTGCTTCACGACTTCTGAGGGAGGCTTCTGTGGGTGAGGCACTGCTACTATAGTGGGTAACTGCCACCTGTGGGTCGTGTTAACGAGGGTCCTGGGTTAAGACAAGCGAACGGCTAAACGAAGATAGGATGATGCCACCGAGCACTGTGTCAAATGAAACTGTCATACTCGGGCCAACGACCTCGCCGGGAGCAGTGCCCTCCGATAGATGTGTAGGGGTGTGCAGGAGGAATGGGATGTTGTCGTGGGTACGGTTGGCTCGCACGGCATGGGATCGCAGGGGCGGTAACTCAATTAAGGATGGTTACGTATGGACATTAGCTCGATTGAGTGGCAGGGATGGGAGTGTTTCAGGGAGTCGGCATCCGCCTGTGGTGTGCCAGCATACTTACGTGGAAGGAGTGCAGAGCAAGAATACAAGTGCAGGAGGGCGAAGGTTCTCATTGAGGAAATGAGAAGACTGTTCGTGGTGGTTCGGCCGGGATTCAGATTGCGTTAGTTCCGTTCCTGTCAAACGCTGATCCATTAAAGACTTGGCGCGCTTCTTTTGAAGCGCAACGCGGGAATCGCGTGCGACCTGGGCGCTTCTGGCCTAGTTCGCCGAACGCAGTATATCACCTATATCACCCCTCTCCGTCGCCTTCACAACCCCCTTCCTCCTCTTCCCCGCTTTCACATACACGCTCTCTCCCTCCCTCTATCATCCCCTCTCCCGACTTCCACGCGACATGTCCGACTCCTTCGAGTATTTATTATTTTTCCTCTCTCCCTCTCGCCACCGCTGACACACTCCCCCCTCTGGTAGCTTGGCCTTCTCCACTCTGGCAGATCCCTGCTTATGGCCTGCTCCTTCTCCTCTTGACTCGTCAGATCCTCTCGACGCGTTTGATTCGATACTCTATCCCACGTTTGAACGCGAAATCGTGAGTGGCTTTGGGTGTTCCGTGTCGGGCAACTAACTCGGTTACGTGTTACTAGTGTTCCAACTTTAATTGTTGCGGGCTCAACATCCCCGACTTGCATGAGCTATTAGCACATTTTGAAGCCACGCACGTCGAGTCAATACCGGTCATCCATGACGAGCCACCCTACCACCCTCCAACAGACGCCATGCATGACGTCGCCCACATGGTTCTGAGTTTCCCTCAGCCGCGTGCACTTCCGGACGGGGCTCGGCCTTGCACTCCAACGCCGTGTACGCCCACACTGGACAGCGAATCGGATTCAGCGACGTCGCCCGCGAGTATGGCGGGCCCTCCGAGTCCGCAAGACTATTTGCATGACCCTTCACCCGAGCTCGTCTCTCGCTCGACATCAAAAGAGCCCATAGCGCTCGCACCCTCGTTGTTAACGACGCCACGTGAGCCGGCATGTGGACCCAAGCGCGTTGAACGACGAGGTCCTCGTGGTCGTTTCCAATCACACGAAATTACGACAGCCCCGCGGAAACGTGAAAAATTGTATCGTTGCCCGGTAAGAATTCTCGTGTTTGATTGATTTCTCAAAATGGTGCTTATGATTGTGTGGCTGGTCTTAAAATAGAAACCTGGTTGCTTGAAGGTTAGTTTGGCTCGCGTTGCACTAGTTTGGATGTGGCACTAACACATTGCATAGTCGTATCTTAACCCTAACGGACTAAAGTATCACTTGGACAAAGGGACATGCCAGCTAGCGTCGAGTGACGTCTAACACGATGCTGGTTCTTTTATAGTTGTCCCTTTTACCTTGAACCGGAGTAATCGCTCGAGCGGGATCGACCCGATCGCGGGCAGAGATACGATACCCCGATATAGAACGCGCTGCTGCAGTGCTCGCGTTGAACGCGGACATTGTGAGATGACGATTAAAACACTACTCTGTCGCTGCGAGAGGCATATCTTATTGTCCGCCCCGCCGCTGTATGCCATGTATCTTAGAATTCGATGCCAAACCTGCATAATACAATTATGAGCCCAGTCGAAAAAAAAGAAGGGTGCGAGTTGTGTGCTAACCGCTTGTAGTACCCTGTTACGACAAATAATGCGGGCACGTCGTAGCGCCTGGCTCGATATGGCAGGCCGCGGGGCGCACGGCAAGGGCATTTTTATGCAATATTTATGTGTTGTTGTGGCGCGGGTGATTCCGAATAGCAGGCCACCTGACCGTTTGTCACGGGTCACGATGGACGGGATCCGGGGCGGTGATCGGACCGTGTGTTCGCCCGTGCTGGCTGCAGTGGACTAGCAGCAGACTCGCCTTGGCCCAAAAAAAGTGGAAAACAAGGCTCCGTCTCTCTCCTCTCTATGTCATGGTTTCGCACTTCCCATCCCCCGTCCTGTCGCTGGCTTCCGACGCCCTCAGGGATCTAGACGGCCAGGACGCTCTCCCCGGTCTCTGGGCAGGTACAGTATATCTTCTCCCCACATCACATCCCCCACACTTTTTTTTGTTCTCGCTTCGATCGCTTCTTTCCTGACTTTGTCTCTCGTTAGTCTTCACAAAGTGCAAAGAGTCCCTCCAAGATGGTCGACGTCTCGAAAACATCTCCTGGAGGCTGTGGTATCGCGAATTAGCCGCACACACCCATACCCAGCGCCAGCTCCCCACCCCTCCAGACGAACCCCTTCCCCACTATCCCCTCACCCCCGTCTCAGAAAAGGGTAGCAGCAAGCGACCTGGCAAGTTTATTGTCTTTCTCAACCCTCACTCTTACTTACACGTACACCGTCCTCACCGTTCCTCTGCAATCCAGGGTCGCGTCCGGACTCCCCACCTTCGAGCCTTAGTAGCCCTACCGGTTACCGTCCATCCTTCGCTTCTGAGACTAGGTCGCCAGCACCATTGTCAATACGACCACTCCAGTTGCCACCGGCTGGTCGTCGACCACGCCTTGTCAGCAGTCGCTCGGCACCAAAACCCTCTCCCGTGGGCAAGATCATATGCGATATGATACCAGACAAGCTCGACCTCGCTTCCGCAAAACCCCCATCCGTACTTGTTAAACCCGATCCTGTCATCGTTGCGGCGGATCCCGGCGCGATGTTCGTTGCCCCGATCCCGTGCATGCTTCTCCCCCCATCGACGCCACCAACTGCTGTCGGCAACTTCCCACGTGTCGTCGTCGTCAACCCGACGCCTCACCCCACTCCTCCGGCAACTCCTGTCTTGACGGCCTCTGCTCCTCCCGCCCCATCAGGTGGTCAACATCTTGCGCCTCCCCCTCGGCTATCCGCGGCTGTCACTCGGCAACGTACCCCGGACGCCACAATTCCTTCCACTCCCGCCCCAGCACCATCATCAGGCTCTTCACCACCCCAACTGCCTGCTCAGGCTTCTGTTGCCGTTGTTACTCAGGTTGCCGCCCGTCAACCTCAACCTCAGCATCAGCCACAGCTACTGCGACTGCAGCAACAGCCGGAACCCCAGCCCCACCGCCCCGTGGATGACACACTCAAACCATCTGATCGCCGATTTTTCCTGCAACAGGATCAATCACCTTCCCCCGAACGTGATGTCCAGGACCGGGGTTCGAACGGTTCGATCAGCACCGGGAAATCACCGTCAGAAACGGGGGAGGTGCAGCCGAGTAGCGTTACTTCCAATCAAACTCGCGCCAGTGCTGCTTCGGCGGCCTCTTCCCATCCAACTGGCCGCGGTCGTCGCACCAGGAACGCACCTGTTCGTCCGGCAATGACACGGCTAAACTCGGGCCGCGTTGCGCAAGTGACCCGGAAGGATCCTATGAAGGCCCGTACTGCAGCACCTCATGCCAAGGCAGCAGATAAAGCGGCCGCTACCAAGGTTTCCGGTTCCTCCCGTCAACAACGCTCTCCAATCGAACCCCTGCCCCCACCGTCAAAGGTCCAGGCTCCACAAATGAACGGTACAACTACTGCCGTTGCTCCCAAAGGGGTGACTTCCAGTCCCGAAGCTACTCGTGCTGGTGCTGGTGCACCGAGACGCGGCATCGTCGTATCGAATAGCTCATCCGAATTCGAGACGACGGATACTGATGACGACGACGACGACGATTCCTGGGCTTCGGAGGATATCAGCGAGGGTGCTGCTGAGACGCGCCCGACAGACAAGCGTCCACCGACCAAGGAAGAAATCAAGCTACGCGAAGCGGTAGTCGAAGCACAACGCCAGCGCGAGCTGTTCGTCAAGCAGCCCAAACGATCGTACTCCAACCTTGGCCGCACTCAATCCGGTTTGCTCTCCCAATTACTCAATCCGGATCCGACTGTGCTCCCTCCTGCACGCCCTTACCGTATATCGTCCTCCCACGAAATGACGCGCCCGGGAATTCCTTCTGCTCTCACTTCCGGCAAGTCGTCCGCTGCGGTACCCCAGGCTGCTCAAATCACCGCCCAAGCGCCCATGGGGGCAGCCGCCACGTCATCCGGCAATGGCAATAGCAACGGCAAAGTCAGTGGCAGTGGGGGTTACCGACCAAAGGGCCGACCACAGGGCCAAGAGCTCGAAGACGACAGCGACAGTCCAGATGACCCAGACGACACGATCCAGGTCTCGCACAGCCTCGCGCAACAGCGTCTAGCGGCGCTCGCGAACCCAGCAACACGCCGACGTGCGTCGGACAACCAAGTCCAACCACCGCAGGCACCGGGAATGGGACTGACCGCCACACGGCCGCTGCTGCAGACTGTCGCGACGTCGCCGATACCGCTTAACCACCCGTGGAACTTGCCTGCACCGGCACCACCGACGACGCCACGCACGACGCGCAGACAGATGCTCGCTACGGAGCTTAGTGAGAGTCTGCGTAGGAATCTGCTATGGGAGCGCCAGGTGAGCAAGACGAACTTGCTTGGGAATGGGAGGCGCAATGGCGGTGGCGGTGGCGGTGGAATCGGTGGCGGCTTGCGAACGGTTGGGGTGGCGAATGGGAACGCGCAGCCGGGTCCTTCACAACTGCAGCAACAACTTCAGCAGCAGCAGCTACAACAACAGCAGCAACCGCGGCAACAACAGCAGAAACAACAACGGCAAGGCGGTAGTGCCGGTGCTGTTGAAGGTGCGCCAGCTGCAGCGGTCGATGACAACGTCGCCGAACGACGGAGACGCGCGTTGGCGCGGAACCGTACGTGGGATGACTTTCATTATTTTGGCTGGTAATTCCGGTGTGCTCGTGTTCAAAGTGTACGCACCTCCCGCATCTTTTCTTTCTCATTTTTTGGCTCTCTCATACGGATCGCAAGCAAGTTTTATCTCTCTCTCTCTCTCTCCTCTTCGTCTTTTCTTGTGGATCGCATTGTATATCAGCATGTCCTTTATTTGCATCGTATGGCCGCGGTGTATCCTTTGCTCATCTTTTCCCTCCTCTCGCGTGTGTCGTTTCGTTTCGTCGAATCGCGTCGTCTGCTGCCTTATTCTTCCTTCGTTTTGCCTCTGCCTCTCTTTATAACTCCTACTCTCATAGTTACTCATCACAAGCACGTCGGGCTAGTTCTGTCGCATATCTGTACTACCAAGTCGATCATAGTATATATAATCTTTAGGTTTGCTTTTTCTTTTTTTCTTTTTGTTCTCGTCCCTTTTGGTTTTCTCCGTCTGTTTTGTGATGGGCCAATAAATACGAAGGAACTTCACACTCCTTTTTCATAATGTGAGCACAAGTGGATACAGTAAGTATTTGAGCGTTATATCGAGAAGTAGCTTGGCGATAGATACACATCCTTGGAAAATAAGGACACAGCTCTGATCTGTTGCTGGACGTTAAAGGTGCCCGTAAGATGATATTGCGATACTCACTCGACCAGATAGTATTCGGCCCTAAGCGTCAGTGTCATCCGCATTGCCATCCTCGAGCTGCACCAACAACACACGCGCCCTACTCGCCCTCAACTCCCGCGATATCTCCGACTGCTCCCGATTGCGCACATCCACATCGCAGTAATTACACTTACACCGCGGCGCGCGGCTCTTATCGGCCGCGCGATGCGCGCCGCGCATGAGCCATTCGGCGTGAAGCACAAAATCGAGAGGAGACGCGAAGGGCGGGACGTCCGTTGACCCTGCGTATTGTGTTAGTGGTGGAGTGCGGAGGGAGGTACGTACATACCGTATAGACTGGTGACCGGTCCCTCTATGGGGTGCCGACTGAGGACCTCGATTGGTCCTTCGTTTGCGACGCGACACCCCCATCTTGCGGCTGGTTATGAGCGTACCGTAGAGGAGGAAGTCGCGCCGTGGAACTCCCGTGCGTGTGCGGGCGGGGCGGTTTGTGGGGTAGAGCTCGTAACCTTGTGGAAAGGCCGCGAGCGCCCATGGCAGACGACCCATCATGCATCATGCATCATGGCTGGCACGACGTCATTCGAGCCCGGTTTTCGGATCTAGGACACTTACGGCCAGGCTAGGATGAGGGGCGCGATGTACTATTTGGCGATTTCGGCGCGCCAGCGGTGCGAATCTGGATGATCGAGCGCAGGTAATAGTTGTCCTGAAGCATGCTTTCCTCGTCTAGCTCGGCGATGTCGTTCTCCGTTGGCCGACGGCTGTTATCGTCGTCCGACTGTTAGTAGTAGCTCGCCCTCGTCCGTCGTTTGGAAGTGCAGATTTTGTATACATGGTCCGCTTCAAGTTTGTTTCGAAGTTGTTCAGGCACCAAACTAGTGCTTACATAATGGAAACGAAACTGGGTGCAGTGGGGAAGAGGCCGTGGCAGTGCATACTATCGAGCTAAATGGCGGAATGGGTAAGAGAGGCGCCTACGTGTGCCCTTGGACTAGGACAACGTGCCAAGAGCAAGGTTCCTCAGGTTTCTCTTTCGTTCCACCATCTCATCTGAACGGGGTTTCACCAGACCCTAGCCTGAGACCTGTTCTTGACGCCTATTCTATTGTTGCAATGGCTCACTACGACATCTTTCGCCACCACCTTTTGAACAAGTTTCCCGCCTACGGACATGCCCTGTGGGACCCAAATCCTGGGAATCTATATCCCGCCGTGGAAGTAGGCGATGTCGGCTACATTCGCGAGGGCAAATTCCGCCGTCTCTTTAATGTTTTACTTCCTGCGAATCATCCGTCCCATACCAACTTCGGTGTTCCAGAATACCACGAACAGCTGACACCTAACATAGGAAACCATATCGACATTGGCACCCTTAATCCACATGATTTTTATTCAGCTAGCGTCACTTTAGGGCCCGAATCGGATCGATGGGCAGATGGGTAATCAATCTGCATGGCTTCAGTCAATCTTCACTCACGTTTTCTCAGACCGAAAAAAGAAGGCGAAGTCACTTTTTCATGTCCGAGGAATCAAGGCGCAGTACTATGCCTTCCAATAGAGGCCAAGAGGGAGGACACAGTAGCGAACACCAGGTTCGGAAAGTGGATGATTAGACATATCGACCAGTGGTTCGCGTGGGCCCGACAGCTTGAACTGGGAGTTGACCGGATGGAGAACATCGTCCTTGTCACTGGAACTCATCGCACAAGATCTTGTACTAATGTCGCTTTCCCGGGAGGCCAGGACGATGCACAAGCATCATTTGGTGCAAAGGTGGACCACTCCGGTGATAGTGTTGCCATTAACTGGCAATTCTCACGCGAGCGTAATCGAGGGGCGGTGTTAAATTGCGGTCCCTCTGGTGAGGTACGGCTGTCCGTGGGCTTGTTTTTTTTTGGTCAATGACGAAATACCTTCCGCATGATATCGTTCACGATAGAACCTACCAGAGGATCAGTGCATCTTTGTCCGAGGATTTCGCGTTGCTCGTAAATTCATGATATTGCCGAGGCTTAAGGGGGCGGCAGGACCCAGTCCAGACTTAGAGGGACACGACGAGGAACCAGATGTGGAACTCATTTCAATACCGGCGTCACAAAAGGTAATGTTGCGGCACTTTAGAATCTTTCTAGACTTCATCTTAGCTTTTAAAGTACCAGGATCCTCTTCACACACTACTAGAATTCATCGCCGAAGTGAGCACTTTGAAAATAGGGCTCTTTCTACTTCAGCTTTGCGTATTGGCACTAATATGAACAATAGGAAACACCTGATTGCGATATGGTCCTCGTTCATGATAATGACCTGGTACAGATTGATGGAATTCATGGCTCCGAAGATACTGTGGGTAGAAGTTTATACTGTCAACCAATCGTATTGACATTTTCTTGCTTGCAGCCACTAGAATCTCTTCAACTAGATGCACTGTTAAGCCATCTCCGAATTGCCAAGCCGAAGACCTATAGTATTCCGTTTTTTCTAGGTGAGTTCGTGATAGAATCACCAGGTTTTCTATTCCTCACGGAGGCGCTGACCCAAAAGATCTGCCGTCCGCTGACATCAGTGCGAGTGGTGCCCAGGAATTCGTTTGGGTGGCTACCCTCTCAACTATTTTGGGCGTGGAGAGTGAGTTTTTCGTCCTGCGAAAGTAACCTCGTGATTTGTGATTAATATTTGCATCTTCGGCGTTTCGCATCTCAACGATCGCTATTTGGTGTGGCAGTGGTGAAGTCTCGCCCACAACCGTTTCAAAACCCTTTTGTCAATTCCTCCCGTCAGCAACGCTCTCCAGTCGAACCCCAGTCCACACCGTCAAAGGTCCAGTCTCAACATATGTACGATACAAGTACTGTTGCTCCCAAAGGGGTGACTTCAAATCCTGATGATCCTCGCGCTGGTGCTGGTGTTTCTGGTGTACCGAGACGCGGCATCGTTGTATGGAACAACGATAATTCCTGGGCCTCGGAGGATATCAGCGACGGGGCTGCTGAGACGGCGGGCATGCGCCGTATGGACAAGCGGCCAACGACCAAGGAAAAAATTAGGCCACACGAAGTGACACTTAAGGCCCCTCGCCGGCGCGAGCTGTTCGTCAAGCAGCCCAAACAGTCGTACTCCAACCTCGGTCTCACTCAATCCGGTTTGCTACCCCAATTGCTCAATCCGGATCCGACCGTGACCTCTCCTGCACGCCCGTCCAACTTATCGTCTACGCAGGATATGACGCGTCCGAGCATCCCGTCTGCTCTCACATCTGGCATATCGTCCGTTGCGGTAAGCACAGACGCCGCATCTCCCTTGTCCGTCTTTCCCCCAGACCACTCGTCCAACCAGAACACGCCAACCGAGCCCCCACTTTCCCCTATCCCCGTGTCCCCAGAGCCCTCCGCTGACATCCCACCATTAAGCCGTAATCGTTCCATCATCCCAGAGTCGCTCAAGGAGTTGCTCTCACGGCACCACGTAGAAGGCGAGTGGACTGCTGCGTCGGCTCTCCAGTATCGGGCCAAGTACCCAATACACAACCCGGTTGGCCCTCACTTTTACAAGAATGTCCACCTCTCCCCCCCAAACAGACCCAACTCCGTCTTTTCCCCATCCCCCCCTCCAATGTCCACTGAACCGGCGTCTGCGCCCATAGTCCCTTCTAGCCACTCCCCTTCGAGCTCTCCTATTCCTACTCCCAGTTCCAAAACACGCATCGTTGATCCCTCCGGAAAGGTTCGCACTCGTAAACTGTCCAAGACCGTGCATGTCAACCTCGACTTACTCGACGGTTCTGACCCGTATGGAGCGTGGCAACCCCCACCGGCTACCGATCCGTGGGGAACCAACTGGCACCATGAGTCACCCTATGACGGTTTGGGCTTGAGCAACGACAGAACCGCAGCGTCACCGGACGGTGCAGACGTACGTGCATCCAGTCATTCCATAATTGCCCATATTAATGATTACATTAGTCGCAACCTCCGCCGCGTAGCCGATCGCGCATGTCCAAGGCTGCTCAGATCACCACCGAAGCGCCCATAGGGGTGGCCACGTCATCTGGCAACAGCGATAGCAAAGTCACAGGCGGGGATAGTTACCGACCCAAGGGTCGTCCACAGGGCGAAGAGCTCGGAGACGACAGCGACAGCCCCGATAGCCCAGACGACGCGATCCATATATCGCACAGTCTCGCGCAACAGCGCCTGGTGGCGCTCGCGAACCCAGCGCGCGGCCGTGCGTCGGACAACCCGGTGCAACCACCGGAAATGGGCGCGCGGCCGCAGCTGCAGACCGCTGCGACATCGCCGATCCCGCTCGATCACCCGCGGAACCTGCCTGCACCAGCGCCACCGACTACGCCACGCACGACGCGCAGACAGATGCTGGAGGCGGAGCTTAATGAGAGTCTTCGTAGGGATTTGCTATGGGAGGGCCAGGTGAGCAAGACGAATTTGCTTGGCGATGCTAGGAGGCGCGATGGCAATGTACTTGGCGGTGCTGGTCCGTCGCAACAACAACTACAGCTGCAACACCAGCAGCAACCACGGAAAGGTGGTAGTACCGATGCTGCTGAAAGTTCACCGGCGGCGGCGGTCGATGACAATGTCGCTGAATAACAGAGACGCGCTTTGGCGCGGAACCGTACGTGGGATGATTTTCATTATTTTGGCTGGTAATTCGGTGTGTTCAAAGTGCATGCAATTCCCGCATCTTTTCTTTCTCATTGTTTGGCTCTCTCATACGCAACGCAAGCAAGTTTTATCTCTCTCTCCTTCGTTTTTTCTTGTGGATCGCATTGTATATCTGTATTTGCATCGTATGGCTGCGGTGTATCCTTGCTCATCTTTTCCCACCTCTCGTGAGTGTCGTTTCGTTTCGTCGAATCGCGTTGTCTGCTGCCTTATTCTTCCTTCGTTTTGCCTCTGCCTCTCTTTATAACTCCTAATCTCATAGTTACTCATCACAAGTACGTCGGGCTACTAGTTCTGTCGTATATCTGTACTATCAAGTCGATCATAGTATATATAATCTTTGGGTTCACTTTTTTCTTTCTTTTTGTTCTCGTCCCTTTTTGTTTTCTCCGTCTGTTGAGGCTTTTGTGTTAGGCCAATACGAAGGAACTAACACACTCCTTTTCATAAACTAAGCACAAGTGGATACAGTAAGTATTTGAGCGTTACATCGAGAAGTCGCTCGTGAGATAGATACACGTCCTTGGAAATAAGAGCACAGGCTTCGCTTTGATCTGTGGCAAGTTAAATATGCGTGCGTGATGATATTGCCGTAAGTTACTCACTCGACCATAGATAATTTCAGCCCTGAGCATCGGGGTCATCCCCAAGCTCATCAACATCGACGGCATCATCCGCATTGTCGTCCTCAAGCTGCACCAATACACGCGCCCTACGCGCCCTCAACTCACGCGATATCTCCGACTGCTTCTTATTGCGCACATCGACATCGCAGTACTTACACTTACACCGCGGCGCGCGGCTCTTATCAACCGTGCGGTGCGCGCCGCGCATGAGCCATTCGGCATGGAGCACAAATTCGAGAGGCGACGCGAAGGACGGGACGTCCGTAGAGCCTGTGGGTTGTGTTAGTGGTTTGGTTGTAGAGGGAGGGGAGCACGTACCGTAGAGGAGAAAGTCACGCCGTGGAACTCCGGTGCGTGTGCGGGCGGCATGTGGGCGGGGCGACTTGTGGAGGTAGAGCTCGTAGCCTTGTGGAAAAGCCGCGAGCGTCCATGGCAGACGGCCCATCGTAGCTAGCACCGACGTTATCGAACCGTTGGGTTGGATCGGGAATACTTACGGCCTAGTACGAGAGGCGCCAGGTATTTGGCGATTTCGGCGCGCCAGCGGTGAGAGTCTGGATGGTCGAGTGGGATGCGCAGGTAGTAGTTTTCCTGGATTATGCTTTCCTCGTCTACCTCGACAATGTCGTGCTCCGATGGCCGACGGCTGTCGTCGCCGTCTGTTAGCAAGAAGAGTAATTCGCCTTCATCTGTCGCTTGGAAGTGCGGGCCGTCGACTATCATGGACTGATTTTGGCCTGTCGGTTGGTTGGTTGGCGACGGCTATGCGGGTACAGTATGGAGTTGTAAGCAAAGCAATCAACGTCTCACGCTCATGTGGCGCGGCTTACACGTGATCGCTCTGCGCAGGTCGGGTCACCGGTCACTGCTTTCGAGTCATGGCACTCGAGCGGTGGGTAAGTGGGAAACAATATATTACCCGCATGGGCCGGGGATGCGGGGAAGACCGATGCGATTTACGTATTTGTAGATAAGGAGATGAGATGGTTGGATGATGCGACGAGCTCATCATGATACAGACTGTACAGTGCGTGTCCTTCGCTACCATTAATAGTTGGACAGTATTATCAGTCAGCCGTCGCCGTCACTGCCTTTCCGTGATTCGGGCGCGGAGGAAGTGCAAGTGGGAATCATTTAGTGCCAGTACTGTATCAACCCAATTATCGGGTCGGTTCCTTCCGTTTCTCGAGGGTTACGCGTTACGGTTGATACCTCAACCGTATTTTTATCTTTAC
Source organism: Lactarius tabidus (assembly GCA_963281015.1). NCBI lineage: Eukaryota > Fungi > Basidiomycota > Agaricomycetes > Russulales > Russulaceae > Lactarius > Lactarius tabidus. The sequence goes on along the minus strand of OY725476.1, from coordinate 3,570,030 downwards.
ACAGATCTCGGCCACACATAGGCCCGGTATGGGAAGACTCTGTGTTGTTGCTCCAAGCCATAGAATGGCTTTACGGTTACTATCACTGTTGGCTGATGGACCATCGCAGTTTGCTAACGACCGCGCAGCAACGTGAGACTGTACGCATCCCTTTATAACTCATTTGCCATGGTGTGTTGTGATGCGAGCAACTCCTTTCTGCTGCTTCCTCTCTACAGTAATGCAGTCCGCGGAACGAAATTTGAATATGTTTGTTTTTGGCTGATGCCGACGTTTCAGCGGAGGCTTCGGATGCCCTGTTTTTGGAATCTGTTGGACTTATTCTCATCATCATCTATGGATCGCGTCCTTGACCGAGGCCGTCCGGCTGCTACTCGAACACAACACATATCAAGTTATTATCAACTCGCAGAATGACGTGGGAAAGACTCCGTTGTACGAGGCTTTATTCTACTGTGCATATTTGAATAAAAAGGTAGCCTTTGACATTGCGTGGCGACTACTAGAGCCTGGTGCCCACCCAAATATACGTGGCGGCATGTACTCTACTCCATTGCATAAAGCCTCGTCCCTAGGATGGCTCGAGGTCGCACGCCTACTGCTCAGTTATGGTGCGTAGTTAAGGAGAACAGGCAAGACATTACTCCTTTCAACTCGCCTCGTCAAAAGGATATGATGAAATCACGAAATTGCTATTCGAACGTGGTGCTGTGCCTCATTACCTGTCACGCTTCGGTTGCCCAAAAGTAGGAAGCTATTACTGTAATACCAGAACTTGAAGTTTTTCATAGGTGACAGACTTGACTCAGAGGTGCTGCCAAGCAGCTGATAGCAGCTGATATAAACCTCTCATAGAATGCGTACCCCGCATCACTGCTATCCCATGCGTTACATAATTAGAACAACCCAGAGTGGAGAAGCGCGACTTCCTTAACTACTTTTCACACAACTGTTCAATGCTTCCTGACTGATGCCTTTATAGAAATTAGTGATGTGAGCGAAGAGAAAGGCATGAAGGGCGAACTCCGGATCAATACGTGATGGCTTTTCGAGCACCTTCACAACGGTAGCCTCGACGGCGAGGTGCGCTGGGGCAGCGGAGAAACGAATGAAGTGTTATTGATACGCTGGTGATCTGCAGCGCTACGCGAGCTGGCGTAGAAACTGCCAGATGAGTTGGGGACGTCAGTGATGAAACAATCTGTGCGACATGCGGTTCAGTCGAGCCAGCACACACCCCACTGCATGAGGAGACGCATACGGGAACATTACATAGTTCCGTAGGACCCCGGTTCGGCTTTCATGCGTGCTTGTGCCAAAGTAGGTCAGAACACGACCGTGTGTAACTCAGGGGTTTTGGTCATTAAGATGCCCTCGGTGACGAATCGCCTCGTAAGAGGACCGCATCATTTGCGACATTCTATTTCGACGCGGGACAGGACGTCTTCGAGACTCGGGAGGTAGAACGGGGATTTACAAACGCTCCGGATAGAAATGTGCCTCGGTCGGCAAAGAAGTCCGCTAAGTTGCGCTCAGTGTCCATGTAGATATCCGTAGAGTGAAACCGTTCATCGCAGCAAGCACACAAGCACACGATGCACAAATAGAATCGTTAAAATCCAGGTTCCAGAAAGGCCAAAGCTACCGACACCATATTTCCGGTCTCTATCGTGCCAATTTCGTGGCCAATTTCGTGGCCAGCGAGGGCAGTGAAGTCGTAGCTGGCGAGATTATGAACCTGCCCCATGTTAACGAGTTTCAGCCTCAGTCTACTTTGCACCACAGACTACGGGTATAGTAGTACGATGCGGGATCGATCTGTTCTTCTGCGCAGAGTTTCTGAGTCCATTTATCCACGAGATTGTCGAACTCCTCAGTCGAAGTCCGTCGTGGGGTTTAGCAGAGCGAGAGCCAAAGAAACTCAGCGTAGAGTCCCATTCAGAATTTTGATAAATTGATTCTCACCGTCGTCTGTGCATACGAAGGGCCGAGGATGTCAAGAACTGTGCAACCAGGGTCATTCTGATGTGAAGAATTGACACAGTGGGCTATGACATCGGTATTATACAAGACTGCTCCGAGTCGCCGGAGTCTGCCAGTAAAAGTTTCATAGGAAAGAAAAGCGGAGAATGGCTCCCGCGCGGACGCTGAGTACTGAGTCGTTGACTGTGGTGTTCATCGTCAGAGTGGGTCGGCTGTTGACATAGTTCGTAAACTTCATGTAGGAACACGTAGAAATTTCAATTTCAACAATCTGAACGCGTGAGAGCATGACAGAAAAAGATGCTATGGTAAGTGTCCATAGAACTGGCGTGCCAACCGCGTTCACCATAACCTGAAAATGTACGCGCCTAAAGAAGAGAATCAGGTCACGGTGGAGGAGCGGGAAAAGCGCTCGCAGAGTGTACTGGTATGTATAGCAGATAGAGAGAGGAGGAACGTTGCGCTGACATCAGAGTTGGTTATCTTCAAGTCGTCGATCGTTTGACGCTACTACGAATAAAAGAAGGGTAAGGCGGCTGTGGACGGGCACACAGATTCGACTTGATCGGATTGTATGTGGTATATGCAACAACACACTTTTCATTTCTACTTCAATTTGAACATATTGAGAGATTAATAAACGTCCCGTCCTGCCAGTGGCACTGGCAGCTGCTGTATGGCGTTTGTTTCCTCCCTGAACTTGGCTCATCTCGATCAATTCACAGTAACTTACTAGTGGCGTCCCCGATCTGTCGATAGCTGTGTACGCGCGTCCCATTCAGGGTCGTTGAGCGAAATCGTGTACACTCACCCAAATAATCTAGGCGCTGTGTGGACAGACTTAGTATCATGGGCGTCGCGAGTTGCTTTGCAATCTTGGCGCGCATCACTCAGGGCAGGTACGTTCTGGAGTGGGTCTGTGGTATCAATGAGGGGACGTCTAGTCGCCCATGGAACCCAATTGCGCATACTGCACAATATAATATGGTCATACACGATCGGTACAGTACTATGCAAGGGACTATGCTATCATCGCGGATGAAGCTGCCCACGACAGTCGAGTGACTGCCGGTGGTCGCACAGAGGTCTTGTGGTGGTCTTCCCCAGGGCTAGCACCAGTAGCAAAGACCTTCGACCAAGGTCCGTTCATGTCAAACGCTGTCCTGTGTCGACGTCGGCCTCCGGCTCGGGGTGCAGGATCATGCACATGGAACACAGCCAAGACCTCCGCGGAATCAACGAACCGCGATCGCAGGTCCTCCGGTACGTCCGACACCTCCAGCCCACGGCATATCGAGTCTAAAATCGCCTTCACCTCCACCTTGAGCGAAGTGGCGGGACCGCCCTCTTCCTCCATCTTGCGCAGCAGCGGCATCGCGTTCGACAGGAGGTTCGCCGCGACCGCCAGCTGAAGATAGTCCCTGTGCAAAAAGCGCTCCACGACGTGGGCCGTGGCGCCCAGCTGCCGCTGCAGTAGCGCAGACCACTCGGACTTGGGACAGTGCCATCGCCCATACCGTCGCATGATAACGATCAGCGCCTGCACGCAATGCGCGCGCAGCGCGGTGAGCGGATCAGGGTCCGCAGTCATGTTCGCCGCCGTCAGCCATGCCTCGGTCGATAGCGGGCACCATGGGTCGTTCATCGCCGTGGGATGCGTCCATTGTTCGCGCACCGCGGTGAAGTGCCGCTCGATCGTTCCGCGGAAGCACCAGATGGCGCTCAGACAGACCGTCAGTCGCTGGCGCCGAGCCAGCTCGGGGAGCAGGCCGGTCGAGCAGGTAGTAAGGAGCTTGTCGGCGACGGGTTCGATGGGCGACTCGAGGGCATCGCGGAGCCCGGGGGAGATTGGCTGGGCCGAGGGGCGGAAGAGGCCGGGGAGCCCGTCGAGGAACTCCTCTAGTTCGTGGTCTTCGTCTAGCGACATCAGCGTCCACTGTAGCGCCCGTCCGTCCATCTCCCACGTGAGACTGGCAGCTATTTTTTCGAGCGCACGACGCATGCCCAGTGCGATCTTTTCACGACGCTCGAGCATACTACGCTGCGCGTCTTCCCTGCGCCTGAGGAACCATAGCTTGACGAGTGGTGCGGCTTCTTGGATGAACCAAAAGACAGCGGACACCGGGGTCTGGTAGGGAGAATTGTGATAGTACAACGGCATGATGGACAGCACAAAGTACACCAGGACGCAGAGCGCGACAAGTGAGAGCATAGTAAAGGCGACGGTGTGGTTGATATTGAGGAGAAAATCGATAAGCCCGATGTAGAAGATCAACACGGACGTGTGTAGGAGGACGGGGAGCACCTCGACTGCTGCTGCTAGCGCGAATCTCTCGACGCCCTCGGCAAAGAACGCACGGATACGCGCTCGCTTTGGCGGTCCGTACGGCCCATCAGCGACTTGCAAGTACCGGCGAGTCCACTGTTGCATGAGAGTCGCCCACAACGCACAGGCGGTGCTCATGCCAAGGCTGATGAACCACAGCGTGTTGACGCGTACGGCAGAAGGGGTCGGTTGGAAGGAATTCACATCGGGGAGCGTCAATAGGGGTGGCGAGGGAGTGCCGTTGGCAAGCGCGGCCAGCTGTTGCGAGATTTGAGTAAGTAGGAGGACAGCGGTGTCGCTGGAGTTGGGCTGTAAGCTTGGGTAGCTGGCTACGATGAAAGTAGCCACAGTCGCGGAGAAAAGACCAGTCTGCCTCGAGTTGAGCACAACCTCTATTTGAACAAGGGCAGGTGAACACGCACAAATACTAACACCCCGTCGGTGTTTCCTGCCCAACTGTCACCGTGTCCCTTGTCAAACTTCTCTGCGAGCGAGAGATATAACCCCCAGATCTTTGCTGATGGATCGCCGTATTGTGCTTGGCCGAGAGGGCCTGTATCCCTGCGATGTAAATCGCCCATGACCTGGTTAATGGTCTGGCCACCGCCAAACCCATCGTCTTGAAGGTGCTGTGAGTAGACATAACAGGAAAGTAGGACGCGGCACACCTAGAGAGAACTTTTCTTCGATGGCAGAGTCGGAGGTCTGTGCAGAAAGCGGGGGGCTGGTTGGACTGAAACTCGTAGATCCACCAAGTCCCATCGATGCGGGTAGTGAAGGCACTGTTGTCGAAAATAATGGGTGAGAACCGGCTGTCAAGGGGAGGAAGGGGAGTATGTACCCTGTATCGGAGATGGCAAGACACCATGTTCAACGTCGACCTGAGTAGTATCTCCGCTCATAGTCTTACGAAGAAAAAGGACAAGAAATGGGTGCTTGAGTGATTGGGGAACTAAAGAGTAGGACTGGGTCAGGCTCGGCAAGAAATAGGCACGGTGTGGCATTGAGCGCTGCCTCGTGTGAGCCATGGCCAAATGGAGAGTATAGTTCTGTCAGATCGAAATTGCATTCCCCACAGGGCTTAATGAGAAGTTCAGAATCGTATTCCCCTCTGCGATTTCTTGTTTTTTTTGGATGCAGGGGCGCGAAAGCGTTCCCTTTCAATTACCCTGATTAAACCAAACTCGCGCTATGTATAGCAACTAAAGAGAGACGAAAGCGTGAGAGTACCGTAGCTATAAGATTTCCGGGCTCAACGATCGACGGGCGCTACGCTCTTGCTGCCGTTATCAATCAATTTCATTTCGGAGTACAAGTCGGACAGTGCTGGACAGTCAAACTTGACAAATTTTATTGACTTTTTTGTATGCCTTCGAAAATGCCTGGAATGGATGCTAAAGTGATTAGAGATACTGTAGTTATTATCCTGAATGGTCTTGTGCATTGGTTCTCTCAAAAAACTCAAGTTTTTAAAATTATACCCTGAAAAGTTAGCCACCTCAAAAATTTAGCACCAGGGACTCGAAATTAGGCTCAATTGATTTGTTTCATTTATCTGAGTGTGATGGTCACACTCCAGTGGCACCAAAAGTGCCCAGAAAAATCATACAGCCGTGGGAAGTTCCGATTTTGAGCCAGCATGTGACTTGACTATGACTGTCAAAAATCCTACTCTTTGGGACTTGCAATCAATATTATTAGGGTGCAAAGGTGTGCTGCAGTAAACTTGCCACATTCAGCAGGTCACAGCTGTAGTAAGAGCAAATGTTGACATGCCAAAACATCCTGAGGTGCAAAACACAAGGCAAAGCATTGCAATCAATTGTGGAGGCCTCTGCACGGCACAAAACTTTGTACAGATGTGTGTAATATTAATAAATGTGTGTCTCTAAAATTTCTAAGGCCGTGTGCAGATGCAGCATTCCAGGTAATGCAGAAACTGGGTCACTCTGGCTAAGTGTTGATGAGTGGCACAAGGGGTTGGGCACACTTCTGCACGGTATAAAACTTGGTATAATGGTCCACCTTTAATGGTGGTAACCATCACCAGAGTTACTAAGGGCGCACACAAGTGCAGAAGGTTGAAGAACACAGGGAATGGGGTGCACTGAGCCATACTAAGACATGAAGCCAGGGAAGTATTCACTATTGTCAAAGGTTGTAAATACAAGGAAAAAGGGTTTGTGGGTCTGGGATACCCTTGCTTGAGTGGGAGGATCAGAAGCAATCCTAGTAAAGCCTCAGAATGCAGTAGAGTACAGGAAATACTGCCAAATCTGGGATTAGGCACTGAAAATTTAGGTCAAAAAAGTTGGCCACCCTTAAAAAGTCGTGGGAAAACCCCCAGAGTGTGTTTTTAGATGTATTTTGCCATTCTGAACACAATGGCAGGGTCAAAATTTTACAAAAATTACTGTGGGAGCAACTACCAAATTTGTCGAGTTTGACTGTCCAGCACTGGAGTACCAATCAAGTGCGGTTGTTCTCCTTCTGTAATTATGCCCTTCGTCAGTTTACTGCAAGAGGTCGTCGTCGTCGTTACTAGCCAGAGAAGTTTTAGAAAATGTCAAGCCAAACCGTTTGTGTGCAAGCAAAGCGCCGGGTTACCAGTTACCACTCCCACGGATCGGATTACTGAAAGAAAAACACAAACTATTTGATTATCTACTTGCGCACATATAGTACGTCTCAGACAGACAATCCAAGGTTCGATGTTGAAGCACACCGATAAATGAAACATCAACAAGATAGTTCAGAAAAAGAAATTCACGGTATACGCAGATCGATATGTAAACGAGCGTCCACCATCGCAATACGTTCAGCCATCCACCAAGCCCGCAACCATCATACTAGATCATAAAAGTGTTAAACCATCCATCTAAGCAAGGAACGCGACAGAAAAGGCAACGCCAAGAATGGTCGAGAATAAGGATATAGTAACCACACTCGCGCCATTGGATCCAGACGTAGACGTCGCGGGATTACCGCTGCCCGTACGAGTGCCAGAAGAGCTGGATCCTGACTTCCCTGACGGGGTAGGAGTAGCGGTTGAAGTCGTGACTGGGAGAATGTCCGTGTATAAATCGGTACTCTTGTATGTTTGACAGTTGGAGCTGGAAGGGGTGGGAGGCGGATAAGGAACTGTAGTGATCGGGCCTAGGGACTCGTCGGGCTGAGTGTAAGTTAGTGTCTGTCCGTTCGAGACATAAACGCCAGGGAGTATGGGATCCGAGTCGCACACTTCGAAGACACCATCCGCAGCAGCGTTGGGCATGTTATAACCAGTACCCACGCGATCGAGTGTGTTCCGGCAAAAAGCAAGTTGGTCCGCGTCCGTACTTGACGGAGTGCAAACCTTGGTAGCGGAGATGTTACTACCAATGAAACTAGAAGCGATATGAGTACTCGACAAGAGAAAGCCAAACAAGAAGCGAACTTGTTCCACTCTGGGACTTGTAGAATAGTGACGCCATCTGAACTGAAAGCAGTTGAGTATACTAAAGCACCGATTGGATTTCCCATCTTTGGGACAAACGATCAGTGGACAACTCTCCGGTGCACTCTGGGGACTACACACCCCATCTGCTCCATGGGGATCAAGTTCACCACCAGTGTCGTTTGCGGGGAGGTTGACGTTCACTTGGTTAATATGGGCGACAATTTGTATGTACTGACTCGTATTGAGGACTTGAACGCCTGTAAGGGTGCCCGCAGGAATTAATCGAGTACCATGCTTCTTCGTGGTGCACCAAGCGACTTCATATCCCTCCGAGTCGGCGATCGGCGTATTCGGATCAGGTGGAGCGTAAAAACAAAAGTCTGTGCAATACGGTAAGTCTTAAGGTCGAGAGGCGTTAAGCGCAACGCACCAAAAATGTTATTGACGAACGCAGTCTGACACTCAGACTGCTGGTTCTGGGTAGTTGAATTGCAGATATTGAACCCGACTTGACTTCCGCGAACAACAGTTTGGGTCATGACTTGCTCAGGCTGAACACGAAGTCAGGCGGGTTTGAGAAAGAATCCCGACAAGACCTGACATACTATTTCCGAATAGGGAACAACAATCGACGCGAGGGGTGTTGCTGGGAAGGTAGGAGTCTGAGCAACAGCGTATGAAGCGGAGGCAACTGCCACAAAAACAGAAAGAGCGGAGCGGGCCATAGCGGCAACCAAGGGTGGTATAGTGGGAGAGAAAGAAGGGGGATGAGAAGGAAGGAGTGCGCGACAGGCGTAGTTATGTGAAAAAAGAACGTGGTGACGAAAAGCGTATATATATTTCTCGGCTATTTGCGAAGGTTTATTTTTAGCCTCGGTCAGCCCTCCCTTGGCGCACGGACCAACTGCTGCTGGGCGCAAACACACGTGATCAGACACTCTTCGTCCTTGATTCAGACTGTGCTCGGGGCTGGCCTGTATGCGCAAATAGAAACAAGGGTCCACCATCATTATTGGTCTCACTCGCCCACTGAGCCTGCAAACATTATACGAGATCATAAGAGTAACAAAACGTCCATCTATGCAAGGAAAGCGACAGAAAAGGCGACGCCAAGAATAGTCGAGAATAAGGAGATGGTAACTACACCAGCGCCATTGGCCTCAGACGTAGCCGACGCGGGAGAGCCGCTGCCTGTACGCGTGCCAGAAGAACTAGAACTGGACTTGGACTTCCCTGTTGGGGTAGGGGAAGCACCAGTCGAAGTAGGGAGTCCAGAAGGAGTGAATTTGAATAAATCGCTACTCTGGTAGGTTTGACAGTTGGAGCTGGCAGGGACGGTAGGCGTGTAAGGAACCGTGGTGATCGGGCCAAGAGACTCGGGGGGTTGAGTATACGTAAGCGTTTGTCCGTTCGAGGTATAAACTCCAGGGAGTTGCATGAGATCAGCGTCGCACACTTCGAAGACACCGTCCTTAGCACCGTTAGGCATGTTATATACGATACCCAGGCGATCAAGCTCGTTGAAGCAGTAACCAGCCGGATTAACCCCAGCCCTGTCGCAAATTTTGATCCCGGTGATGTTACCACCAATGAACCTGCATCGCAATGAGTACTCAACATAGAAAAAACAATCGAGGAACGAACATATTCCAGTCGTTGATTTGCTCATAAGTAACACCATCTGCACTGAAAGCAGTCGAGAATACTAGACCACCCATCGGATTTCCGTTCTATGGGACAAAAGATAAGAAAAACTCTCCAGCGCTCTCTAAAGATGGCGCACCATATCCTGGCCCCTGGGATCAAGTTCGCCACCATAATCGGTTGGGGTGAGGTCAATATTTACTTGATTGGTGAAGGCAACGATTTGTCGGTACTGAGTAGTATTGAGGACTTGAATGCCCGAAAAGGTCCCAGGAGGAATGATCCGAGTGCCATGACCAGGCTGAGTACACCAGGCGACTTCTACGCCTTCTGTGTCAGAGATAGTCTCATTTGCAGTCGCTGGAGCGAAAAGACAAAAGTCTGGGCGATGCGTCAGCCTGACTTCAAATAGACGCCAAGTGTAGCGCACCAAAAATGTTGTTGATGATCCCAGTCTGACACTCAGACTGCTGGTTCTCAGTGGTCGAATTGCAGATGTTGTACCCGGTTTGAGTTCCGCGGACATAGGTACCCGGAACAGCTTGGTAAGGCTGAACAAGTCAGGCGTTTTGACAGAGATTCCAAACAAGATCTGCACATACAAGTCCGGTAGGGTAGGAATAATTCAACGATACCAGGGGTGTTGCTGCAAAGGTAGAAAGACTACTAGACTGAGCGACAACATATGAAGCAGAGGCAACTGCCACAAAAACTGAAAGAGTGGAAGGTGCCATAGCGGCAATCAAAAATGGATATAGTGGGGGAGAAAGAGAGGGAAAGAGCACGACAAACGCGAGTGAATTAGAATGGATTGACGAGAAGCTATATATATATAGAACTCTCGGCTAAAAATACGTTCAGACATTTTATTTTTAGACCTTTTGCAAAAGGCGCACGGTATGCGCACGGACCAACTGCTAAGGTACTACTCCATCACACGTGATGCGACTCTGTTGATCAAACGCGTCCTTGATTCAGACCCCGACTTATAATATAAGGTCTTCCCCATGACCCCTTTCCACTTGAACACCTTCACTCGCCATGGCCAGGACTGCAACAGGTGTGTCCCTTTTGTCTTACTTGTTACCCTCTGTCACTAACCGCATCCGCAGAGACTACAGCTAAGACCGCGACCCGTCGCGCCAACACAAAGTCGACGAAAGATGGTTAGTGTTTCGCGTGCATACATGCGCATATATATTCATTATCTGCCTCAGTCGAGGGGAAGATAAAGCGCGCTCCCACCGCATACAATCTTTTTGTCAAAGAGCACATGAAGAACTACCTGGCAGAAAACCCTGGAAAGACTAATAAGGATGCCATGAAGCATGTACGCCCAATTTTTCCGCTTGTGCTTCTGTTCACTCATAGCCATTTCCAGATCGGCGCGTTGTGGAAAGATGCGCCTGAGAATCCCAGACGCGGGCAGGCTGTGAAGGAGAGACCCCCCAAGAAAGCACCGAAGCGGTCAAAGAAGACTGAACCAGAGGATTCTGAGAGCGCGGAGGGTCCCCAGGTCGAGCCTGGCAGTGACGAATGAACGTTCTTGCGCTCATAGTTCTCGGGTCCGGTACATTATTGCGCTATTTTCCTTCCGCTTTGTCGTGTATTTTATTGTCTCATACCCGTAATCCCGTACTGCTTTCTGAACAAGGAATCGATGTTATGCTGTGATTATTTTGCGTTAGATCCGATGAGCCAGGATCACATGTACGGTGACAGCCGTGGTGATGAGCACCTTGTGATCCTCGGCGAGAGATCTCTTCACTTTTCCGTGTAGTGGCGTCCAGCGTGCAGCATCAACAGATCACCCAAGCGCAGAAGCCTGCTTCTCAAACATGGAAGGCGTCTGGGGGCAACAGCGTATCGTACCAACCAGTGAGCCAGGCCGAATCGAAGTTGCCACACCTGTCTCTGCGAGTGATCGCGGGAACCGATCCCCGATACGTTTGGCAGAGTGACGGCTTCGGAGAGCTGGAGCATCAAGCAAGCAAACGTGGTCAACGGTATTCGTCGGTGTTAGGCGGCCCCTCGATCTTAATAATCCTTTGCCCTATGCACGTTCATCTCGCCATAGGAATTTCGTCGCTATTGGCTCAGCTCTGCTAGGCGGTACACGGCAGAACTCCGGCGTGGCGGGGTGCTGCTGGGCGCGTTGGAGGGCCTTGTACGGTGGAGAGGGTACCTTTCAATGCCGCAGCATTGGGAGAATAAGGTGACCTCATTCTCCCAATGCTGCGAGGTTTGCATGATGCCCGAAGATGGCCTTGGGCAGTACAGGGAGTAGGCTGAGGTCGACCGCTCAACGACGGTGTGGGACCGAGAGAAAACCAGAGTGTGTGAAAACCGAGAATACACATCTCTCTGCCTGCACGAGATTGTTTTCGTAGGAGAGTTTGCGGGGTATTTCTGGCACGATCAGACAGGAAACCCCGGAACTCCTAACGACGAGCGATGGCAGAGCACGAGCACGAGCAACGATGAGATTTTCAGCGTGGAATGTACACACTACAGGAAAGACAGGTCCAGAGTCCAGAGGAAGTCACCAGGAGCGAGCTATCATGCATCATGCATCATTTTCCGGGTAGAATGGAGAGAGTATCGCCCACATTTTCAGGGGCACGTACGGCGCTACTGTGCCATCGTCATGGCCCATCCGACTATTTGAAAAATGCTATGCCAGACAAGGGAGTTTTACACGTAAGAAGTGAGAACAACCAACGACACAAAGACAGGAATGTCATTGCCCAAAACAACTCAATGTACCGTCGAGCCAAATTAGTCACTCTCCATTCGCACGTTCGCCACCACCACTCTCACACGAGCCAAAGCGTGTCTCGTCCCTGGGCTATCGCAATCCGCTCTTGCTCCGGCATAATGCCAAAAGAGCCCCGAGTCTACTTTGCCGTCAGAGTTGGCAGAAAGCCAGGTATATACACCACATGGTTACATTCGACATCTTTACTGCTAAACGCAATATCGTTGACTCTTTTGTGTGAACAGGGAAGACTGCCGAGAGCAAGTGCACCGTTATCCTCGGGCGGTGTTCAAGAAGATAAAGACCCTCAGTGAGGCAGAGGGTTGGATAAAGGGGGACTACGCGGGCGGCCTGACTGAGCCAGTGGAACAACGCCGCACGCCCCAACCCGACACGGAGTTCGAGCCAGCGGATAGTCTTCCGTCGCTCAGCCAGACGAAGACTGCGGTCGGCTCATGTTCGCCACCATCGTCCTCATTGACAATCACGCCAACGCCAACACCCATCGCTGGGTCAGGGTCCGAGTCGCAACTCCTCGCTGGTCGGTCCCATGCACCGCTGAGCGCCAGAGCAGGGCCATCGAAGCCTACCTCGTCGTCGTCAACGGGTTTCGGGAATGTCGTGTACACAGACGGCGCTTGTTCGAGAAATGGGCAGGCTGGGTCCGTCGCTGGTATCGGTGTGTGGTGGGGACCTAGTGATCCTCGGTGTGTGTTCTCTCGATGACAGCCGTCCAATTCACTAACCGCGTCTCGCGTGCAGAAACCTCTCCGAGCGCTGTCCAGGTAGCCCGCAGACCAACAACCGCGCGGAACTGATTGTGCGTTCCGTTTTGATTATTCATTGCCGAATCTATCTCTGAAAGTGCGTCGTCATAGGCCATCATCCGTGCTCTCGAGACAGCCCCGACGGAACCAATACCCCTCGTCATCAAAAGTGACTCAAAATACGCCATGCAATGTATTTATTTGTGACCACCAGCTCGACCCTCGCTCGCTCGCTGACTGGATGTGCAGGCATTAAAGATTGGCTTCCTGGTTGGCGCAAGAAGGGTTTTCGTACAGCCGAGGGGACGCGGGTCAAAAACTCGGAGCTTGTAATGTACGCGGACGCCTTGATCTCCAAGCGAAAACAGGCCAGTCAGAAGGTCGAGTTTGAATATGTGCCTGGACACTCAGGTGAGCCTGGAAACGAAGGTGCAGATGCGCTGGCAGTCCGCGGTTGCAAACTGCGTGAAGCGGACGCTCGAAATTGGGATGGGATGAGGCGCAAATTGGAGAAGGAGCTGAAGAAGAAGCCGGCTGCCGTGATCGCAGCACCCGTGGATGCATCGGTGAGCCCCCCTTTGAAGATCTTAGGGAGGGAAATGGCTCACATCACCGTATGGGTAGATATTCGCCGACATGTTGCTTGATGGGGAAGAACTTCTCGCAGAGTTGGAGGAAGGCTGAAATGGTGTTTGTTATCTCTACATTTATCCTTGTGTTTCAGAACGTTGGTTTCAAATCTAAAGTTGTATTGTTACGGTCTAAAATATGGTCTCTAGGGACACTTTCCAGACGCGTGTGAAAGAACGGCCCGGTTTCCCGGTAACGTGACAAGACGCGTCGCGTCTGTGACGGTGTGACAGAAAGCACGATGGCGGCGAACAGTGAGGTCGAGAGCCGGACAACACCACAGACGCCTCGACGGTCTAAGCGGCATCAGCCTACTGTTTTTGCTAACCCGTCTTCCCACTCGCAACGTCGCGATGACAAGTGGTCATCTCCTCCACTTCATACACGCAACACCATCGCTGCAGACCTGATCGACGATGAGGAGTCCACTGACGACTCATCGACCACATTCTATGAGCAGTTTTCCCGTTCTTCGCGTGCATCTGACAAGGTCGGAAGTGTATCATCAGAATCGTTCTCAGTCGGAGACACTGTACTTCTCGCGACAAACGTGAAGAGGCCAAGTGTTGGCATTATAATTGCTTTGTGGGAGGTATCCAGGCCCGTCACGGATTCGCAGCTACTCGCAAAGGTGCACTGGTTCCTTCGTCCAACTGAACTTGCGCAACTGCGTGCGAAGAGGGGGCATCTACCGGTACGCCTTGTTCTCACTGCTGACCACAGACAATGTAATACTTACTTCCCTTTCATAGAACGAGATCTACCTCTCTCTTGACGCAACTTCCGTCGTCAACACTTCTGCTATCCTCTCCCATTGCGTCGTCTCATCTACTCGAACGACAAGTCGCACACCCGCATCCTCTCGATATAAAGTTCCACCGTCCACGACGGAGAATACTTTCTTTTGCGTCAATGCAGTAGACTCTCGACGTGGGCTGTACTATGAACTGGACTGGCGCGGCCACTTGGAACAGTCCCTCGAACGCGCCAAGGCCGATGGTGTCGAATGGGGTTCTGGTGCTCCATGGGTGGTAGCCGTCCAGCCCATCGCAAAACGGCGACGGAAGGTCGCCTCAGAAGATCCCGACTCTGCACACGGCGCAGACAGCGACGGGGAATATCGCATCAAATCTGAGGGTGGCGAGTCCTCAGACGTCGACTCCACCACGCGCCGCGATGTCTCCGACTCAGACTCCCTCATCGCTTCGACTCCCCGCACGCCCTCCAAAAGGAGACGACGAGCCGCCTCCACGCCCACGACCCCGCGCCGCAAACGCGCCGCCGTCGCGGCCGCACCAACCCCGCACTCCAAACGCGCCATTCGCGCACGCGCCCGCCGATCAGTCATGCTGGCTCCGCCGCCTGAAATGGCTGGTGCGTTTGCTCTCGGCGAGGCGTCGACGGAGAAGGACCCGTGGTTGCGCGCGATGCATGCGCTGCATGTTGGTGCGCGTCCTGAGGCGCTTCCTTGTCGCGCTGAGGAATATGCGCGTGTCATGCGTTCGGTAGAGGAGTTGCTGGAGGAAGGAAGCGGCGGATGTATTTGTGCGTCGTTTTTCGCTCCCGGAAGCCTATCCTCATGGATGGCACAGATATCTCAGGCGTACCGGGAACGGGAAAAACAGCCACAGTGCATGCAGTGGTGAGAGAGTTGAAACGCATGGCGGAGCAGAACGTATGTTCTATGATAACTCTGGCGCTGATGAATTGACGCGATTTTTTTGTGCTGAGTAGGAGACGAACCCCTTTACATATGTCGAGATTAACGGATTACGAATACCCGAGCCCAGTGCAGCCTATAGCCTGCTCTGGGAGGCTATTTCGGGGCACGATTCGGCAACTGACGGGCATCTGCGTCTGAGCGCAAAGGCGGCCCTGAAGAACTTATCGCGACATTTCGGCTCATTCCGGAGTGCGGGACCAGGAGGTCATGCATGGTTAGTCGTTTTATTCTTATAGAGAATAGGTTGGTTGGCTCAAGACGGATACAGTGTCGTGCTGATGGACGAATTGGACCAGTTGATGACAGCCAAGCAGGACGTTGTGTACAACTTCTTCAACTGGCCGACGCTCGCTGGCTCAAAGCTGGTCGTTCTTGCCGTAGCTAATACCATGGACCTTCCAGAGCGTGTCATGTCCGGCCGCGTTCGTTCCCGACTTGGTGAGTTATTGTCACATCTTCGCTGCGAGAGTGCTGAGGGACGCTGGCAGGCATGATTCGAATCAATTTCCAACCTTATACGACACCTCAACTAGAGCAAATCGTGCACGCTCGGCTCGGGGGGCGCACTGACGTGCTCTCAACCGACGCAGTCAAGTTCGCAGCGATGAAGGTGTCAAGTATCTCCGGAGACGCTCGACGCGTGCTCGATGTCTGCAGGTACGTCCTTAATCTATCACATATGCTCCCGTTCACCAACGAGGGGCAAATAGGCGAACCGTAGAGCTCGTGCAGCCGCTCCGGCGCGCAGCGCGAACCGACGACGTGAAGGACGTAATCCGGGACCTGCAGAACTCGCCAACAGCGGCGTTCCTGCGCGCTCTCGCGCTGCACGAGCGGATCTTGCTCGCCGCGCTGCTCAAGTGCGTGCGCCGCACAGGCGTCGACGAGATCCCCTGGGCGGACCTGCGACACCAGCACCACCTGTACGCGGGCGTGTTCGCGGACAGCGCGCCTGCGCCGCGCGAGCTCGAGGGCGTACTCGACGCGTTACTTGCTGCGCGCGTCGTACTTTCCGAGGCTCGTGGCGCACGACGCATCGTGCTCAATCTGGAGTCGGTAGAGGTTGAGCGTGTACTAGGCGAGGTTGGCGGACAGCAATGGCGGAATATGCTTGCCGCGTAAGGCGGTTCGTTTTCCTTTTCGCTGTGCGGCCTCGTTGCACATACGCGTGTATCCTGTGCCGACGTTTTTAGGGCTCCGCTCGCTGTCCCTAACGGCTACTTGCGAAGAGACACGATCACACACCGCTCAAGATGCGGTCTACCCATTTGTGACTGGAGAAGCATCCAGGAGAAGTCGCATGTTTCTGCAGTGATTGACGTGTACGTACACAGCCCGAGATTTATCCATTCGTAGTTTTCCCATGGGTCCCTGGATGAGTGTTGCGCTCAGATTTCGGGGTGCCACTGGCGTGAGGGGTACTGGACTGGACGTACTGGACTGGACAACCATCGCGGCTCCATGATGAGATTTGGTCTTTGCTCAATCTCGGTGGCCTCGGCCCGGTCGCTGAAGACATCACTGACGACAACAGGTCTTCGCCCGATGAGATTCTTCCATCCCTACCATACTACGAGATCCGGTTTTCACGGGATAGAATCGATAGCAGACTTGTACTACAGGTGTAGAACTGAGATAGCTCTGCGCTTGGCATCCACTTTGTTTTCGTGCTCAGGTGCGGCCAGCGCTAAGGTCGCCGCCACCAGCACCAGCCCTGTCCTTCCCTATTTGGGGCGAGGACTGTTCTTCTTTGCGCCTGATGGTCGAGGGGGCTGGGTACGATAATGGGCGTTCATTTCCGTCCGGTTGCCCTTGCCCTCAAAGCTAGATCCGATCCTCGGGTTGCGATGACCGCCGGCGGATGGTTCGTCGGCAGGGGCAGTCACCGGTTTGCCTCGTTCAACGAGAACGCATTGTCCGAGTCCGAGACTACGACGCCCATGCCGTGATGATCACTTGCTGTGTAAGCACCCACAAGTAGATTACGGCCTGATCGTACGTTAGCAGCGGCATTCGCCATGTCATCTGGTTCCGGCCGTGGTCCTGCGGGGGAACACGTATCAACTGTTAACGTACTCTATTACATCGTCCGCTGTGTGCCCAGTGCCATATGCCATGTGTCGAAAGTTCATTAACTAAAGATAGGGGCGAAGGGGAGGAATACAGCGCTCAAGTTTCTGGCGCAATCTGAATCGGTGTCGTGGAAATATTTATACAAATCCATGCGAGTCCCGTGCGTCAATTGCGCCCTGCAGACATAGGGCAGAGGCCTAGGGCTCACTCTCGCAAACCCCCCTGACAGAAGACGGTATATTGCTAGAGTGCAACTACCTGTCCACCACCACCACTACCATCACCACTTCCATCACCATTCGATTTCATCTATGGGTGACCAAGATCCTTTCAGTCCGTTGTGGGACAATATATCTCAAAATAACCCAGCCACTTTTGATCTTGATATCGCCCGTGAGTTCAAGCGGAAAGAATGACGCTGGTAATTTGGGCTAACTTGGAATAAGCATCGCGTACGCACCAGTCGCAAGGTCTCCAACAGCCTGGCGCACACGTAGGGAATTACTCCTACGGTGGCAAGACGCACCAGATAGCATCAGGTGCACCGCCGCAACACGCGGGTGCGTCGTTGACGTACCACTGCTCATTCACGTACGCTAATCGTCCCAACCCAGCATCGTATACCCCCCAGATCTCCCCCAACGCATCGACGACGCGTACTCCAACATTCTCAGGGCCTGGGGGCCCTTCAAGCTCTGCGTCCCGTGACGCGCGCGTTGGCAGAGGTCGCCAGGGCCAACAGCAGACCCATCCAGCTCCTCTCGAAACTTCGGGCCTGGCACAGGATTGTGAGTTGCACGGTGACCCGGTTGCTTAGACAGTGTTCATCTAGCATCCATCGCAGACAGCCATCTCGCTGCTGAGTGGTCCCCTGAGGCTTCTGTCATTCCGGGACGACGTTCATCGCGATCTGGTTCACACGCTGCACAGCAGCCCAGAGCGGAATATAATCAATCCCCGACACAGCCTTCGTTTATCAATGGACGACCACGTCGTTGTATGCCTTCCCGCTTTCAGTTTAGCTGACATCACGCTCACGATTGCAACAGCCGACTCGCAGCACTATGATCCGAACTCACCACCAGCACCACCCCTGGAGGACACGCACATGTCGGTAGATGCGACCTCCGGATCACAGCAGCGATGCATTATTCCTGGCTGTCAGTACCCGGCGTACTACAACGTTGCCGAAGAGGAACAGATGGAGTATTGCGGCCATGGCCACGAGTTGTGCGTCTCTTACTTTCTAACATGATGACCAAACGCTGTCGCTTCTGCGAAACTCAACTGAGCTTGCGATTTCTCTAGACAGGCGATAGAAACCGGATTCGTGAAGCCCTGCGCGATGTGCAAGGGCCGTCCACGCCGCACTGGCGAGAACGTCTGTGGCCCCGTCTGCAGAGAGCGCGCACGCCTGGCATTTCGCGTCCAAGGGTCTTATTACGGTGTATCGGTGACTCGACTCGAACCCCAAACAAGGGCACGGTAGCGGGTTGCAGGTAACAACCCCACATGTAAACTTCTATATGACAGTCAAGATTGTTATGATAATGCATTTGTACCTATTACGTCCCCATCGTTCCATTTACAGTATCAGGACATGACACCGTTGGCTTAGAACCTCCGCCCAATGCCTAAGTCCTAAGCCATCAGACGGCAACGATGTCAAAGTATGCATGATCCAATCTGGATCAATGACTCGCGTGAATGCTCCAAGCGTATCTTGTCTAGCTCCATTTTATCATCACCAACGAGTCACGAACTCAAAGCCAGATTTTTCGAGAGTTTGTGGAGTTGTTTCCTTTTTAATAAAAATTCCTCATTTACAAGCCTGCGAGGCTCAAATTGGGAAATATTCATTTGGCGCTTACCGTGCAGTGTTTCCCAGTTTTACCCATGGTCGCATCAAGCACGATGCACACAGCAGGCATGCACTCACCACGTTACAAACCCAACAAGTACTATGAGTAGTCGCGGCGTGGTCGAATGGAGTCTCCGGTGCTCGCCATCACATCTCATGAGAAAGAAGCCCTGGCAAGCGCATTTCATTTTTCATCGATTTCATCTCAGGGGCGAATGCCACGCACGGTACTAAGATAGCGGGGGTGGAATTACGTCCAAGTCACCAGACTGAACTTCGGAATCAGTACATCCATCAGGTAATCTCAATTGGAAGACCCGCCGTGCCACCTGACGAGTCGAAGGAGCTGTGGGAGTCTGTTTGGGTTTGTATCGCGGCCTGTCCGAGGCACTGCTGCGCCGAGATGGATAAAGGGCATCCTAAAACCTGCCAAAGAATCCCCTCGTCCCATCTGTCAACTCCAGCATGGCCTATCATTACCAAGGGCAGCCCACTCAGAACCAGTACGGTACTCACCAGACAAGTGCAATAAATGTACCCCAACAACAACGACAACAGTCCAGGGGTCGGCCCTCTACCACTGCACCCTACGATTATCAGGAACAAAGTGGTACGAAGTCTCCCATTTCGCCGAGTAATAGAACTAACGCGTTGTTTCCTCAGCCAATCCCCAGTATGGTTCTCACCAGTCAAACACACTCGCTGTGCCTCCACAACCGCGACAGTCCACAAAGCCCCACTCTGTCTCGCCTCATACTTCGTCAAGAGGCAATTATCAAGAACAACAAAGTGGTACAAAATGTCCCCAATTTCTCCAGACAGTAGAACTAACGCCTTGATTCCAAACTTGCAGGATATCCCTCGTCTTATACGGGACCCTCTCATACTCAGATGGCATACTCCGACCCGGCGTATGAATCGGGCTTTCTGACTGCTGGACCAGTGAATCCTGCTTTCCCAGAGCCGAATCCATCTGCAGGCGGTGCTATCCAACGCAGCCACTCCGGACAACAATACGTTCAAGTTTCCACCGGGGGCCATGTCCGACGCAGCCCCTCCACGCATACAACAAATCTTTACCCCACCACCAACAGTTCTGTCCGACGCAGCCCCTCCGCACAGCCATCAATCCTTCGCGTTCCCGCCAGCAGTTCTGCCCGACGTAGTCCTTCTACGCATTCAGCAGCCCTTTACCGTGACCCTCAGGTTCCCGCCAACAGTTCTGTCTATCGCAAGCCCGGGCCCTCCGAACACTCAGCAGCTAATTACGTTCCCGCCGGCCAATCCGTATACGGCGCACGGCCAGAGTCACAGCCAGAAGCGTATTACTCTTCCGGCGCACAAACATTTGACTCGACTAATGCCTCGTACTCCGGGACGCAGCCGACTTCCCACTACGCGGTTCCCCACGGTCACGGCGCAAACGCCTCTGATGGTCGCTATCAAACGGCTGCTCCCGTGACGCGTGTTACTCCCGAGCCTCCATACCGGACAGCTCACCCCCAAGAAAGAGGCGCAGCGACTTCGCAACCTCAGTATGGGGATACTTATGAATACGACGACTTGAACGAGAACGAGCGCATGCCAAAAGGTCCCCCACTACGTCCCGCACACGGTAATCGTAAGTAGTTCTGCTAATTCGTGGTGATTCGTTTCTAATGAACACTTAGTAGCACCTTCCTGTAGAATGCCAGGTTGCAACAGACCCATGTACTTTGACCGCCGCTTCAACGAATTTTGGGAATGGTGCACTACCCAACATGTACAGTATGTCATGCGCGCTATTTCCGAGTTCATTCCAGGCTTACATTTCCTCAGTGAGGCGTTGACACGAGGTATGGAGAAGCCCTGTAAACGTTGTGCAATCTGGCCTCGCAAGCACAGATACAGGTACTGCGGGGGAGATGCTTGCAACAAGGGGGGAGTCCCAATTTCATACTAGTCTTGGCTTTAATATTTCTGTTGTCTTGAAGCGACTTTCATCAACCTACGTATGTACTAGCCTTGTTTTTTTGGCTGCAAGGATATTGTAGCACAGCAACCCTACCTGATTGTTGTCTTTGTTGTGTTTCCTCTTACTTAATACTTGCGATGGTACTTGCGATGCGATGATATTACTATAGCGTGAGGATTTGTCCTTTTATATAGTCACGGTTGAGTTCCTTCTCGGATATTGCCGTGGGATGAGATGTACCATTCGGCCTGAGAGGTCGCAACAAGAAATAGTTCAACTCCGCAGTGTCAAGCAAAGGTGAGATCATAGCACTGACAGTCCCTCGGTTCGGATTGTAGGTTAGTGGATCTCCTGGGCAATCGTATAGTTTTCCGACCAACGTGCATCGTGTTCGATTTTTGGGATCCCGGTCCTTGGTTTTTAACTTCTTTTTTTAAGGTGATGGCCAAGGGAATGTTTTCCCGGTAGGCGAACCCACAGACCTCACCGTCTCTTTGTGTTTGCGCCCCGCAACATAGGGCAGAAGCCCAGGGCTCATTCTCACAAACCCCTGACACAAGACTCGGACAGTATATCACCAGAGTGCACTATCTGTCCACTACCACTACCACTACCACCACTACCACCACTTCCTCAGCCCGAAACTTCGGGTCTAGCGCAAGACTGTTAGTTGCACGGCGACTCGGTTGCTTAGAAATTGTTCATACTATAGCCACCATCGTAGACAATCGTCTTACAGCTGCGTGGTCCCCTGATTCCTCTCGTCGCCCACTGGCAGCAGCCAGGAGCGGAATATAAATTATATAATCAACCCTCACAGCCTTCGTTTATCAATGGACGACCACGTCGTTGTATGCCTTCCCACATTTAGTTTGGCGGACATTACGCTCACTATGCACAGCCTCATCGCAGAACTATGATCCGAGCTCACTACCAGCACCAGCCCTGGAGGACACGCACATGTCGGTAGATGCGAGCTCCGGATCACAGCAGCGATGCATTATTCCTAGCTGTCAGTACCCGGCGTACTACAACGTTGCCGATGAGGAACGGATGGAATATCGCAGACACGGCTATGAGCTGTGCGTCTCTACTCTCTTGACATTATGATCAAACGCTGCCACTTCCGCGAAACTCAACTGAGCTTGCGATTACAAGCAACAGAAACCGGATTCGTGAAGCCCTGCGCGATGTGCAAGGGCCGTCTACGCCACTCTGGTGAGCTCGTCTGTGACCCCGTCTGCAGGGAGCGTTCGCACCTGGCACTTTGCGTCCAAGGGACATATTACGGCGTATCGGTGACTCGACTCGAACCCAAACAAGGGCACAGTCGTGGGTTGCAGATAACAACCCCACATGCAAACTTCTATATAACAGTCAAGATTGTATGATAGTACATTTGTACCTATTACGTCCCCGTCGTTCCATTTACAGTATCAGGACATGCCACCGTTGGCTTAGAGCCTCCGCCCGAGGCCTGATGGCAATGGTGCCAGAGTACTAATAGCCCAATGAGTTGAAAAATCCCAGGGGGATGAAAAATCGAGTTTTCTGGCACAACTAGTTATTTTTTTGTCCATATTTTTTCAGATCCAATTAGGACTGTAATACCCTCAAAATATCAGAGGGATATCTCAGTTTGATGATATCAAATCTGGGGATCAGTTGCGAAAAGGTAAGGATTTTTGGCGCTTCTTGCTCATTCTGACACAGATGTTTGAGCTATGTACACCAAAATTCGCAGGACGGCCTAACTAGGTTATTTTACGGTACATACAAAAATTCAGGCAGCTTGGATACGTATTTCACTCTCAAGATGGAGAAGGATGTAAAGCGTGACATCAGAGCAGGGGATCTAAGCGACCAAGCCCACGTGAACCACTGTGACCATTAAGTGACCCAGCGTGACAAAGCTTTTTCAACTCCCTGGATTGCTCCCTGGATTGGGAACACTCGCACCCGGAAACACTCCACTTCACGTTCAACATATTCTTTGACAATAAAAATTACATAGATGCAGATAAAATATGTAGGGCTACTGAAATGTGAGGTTTGAGAGCTATATGTGCATCCGATCCCAAGATATTCACATTCTTTTGACATTGTTTTCAACTCCCTGGGCTGGGGGTCGGAATTACGTCTCAGTCATCAGACTGAGCTTCGGAATCAGTCCATTCAATCAGGTAATCAATTGGAAGAGCCGTGCTCACCTGACAAGTCGAACGAGCTGTGGGAGTCTTGGGTTTGCAACGCGGCCTGTCCGAGGCACTGTTGCGCCGCCATGGACGATATGGATAAAGGGCATCCTAGAATCTGTTAAAGAATCCCCTCGTCCCATCTGTCAACCCCAGCATGTCCTATTACCAAGGCCAGCCCACTCAGCCGCAGTACGCTACTCAGCAGACAAGTGCAATAAATGTGCCTCAACAACAACGTCAGTCCAGGGGTCGGCCCTCTACCACTGCACCCTACGATTATCAGGAACAAAGTGGTACGAAGTCTCCCATTTCGCCGAGTAATAGAACTAACGCGTTGGTTCTTCAGCCAATCCCCAGTATGGTTCTCACCAATCAAGTGCACTCGCTGTGCCTCCACAACCGCGACATTCCACAAAGCCCCACTCGATTTCACCTCATGCATCGTCAAGAGTCGATTATCTAGAACAACAAAGTGGTACAAAATGTCCCCAATTTCGCCATACAGTAGAACTAATGCATTGATTCCAAACTTGCAGGATATCCCTCGTCTTATACGGGACCCTCTCATACTCAGATGGCATACTCCGACCCGGCGTATGAATCGGGCTTTCTGACTGCTGGACCAGTGAATCCTGCTTTCCCAGAGCCGAATCCATCTGCAGGCGGTGCTATCCAACGCAGCCACTCCGGACAACAATACGTTTCCGCCGGGGGCCATGCCCGACGCAGCCCCTCCGCACATACAACAAATCTTTACCCCACCACCAAAAGTTCTGTCCGACGCAGCCCCTCCGCACAGCCAGCAACTCTTCGCGCTTCCGCCAACAGTTCTGTCCGACGCAGTCCCTCTGCACACTCAGCAACCCTTTACCCTCAACCTCCTGCCAACACTTCTGTCCATCGCAGGCCCTCCGAACAGCCAGCAGTTCATTTTGTTCCCGTCGGCTACTCCGTACATTCACGGCAAGAGTCACAGCCAGCAGCGCATTACCCTTCAAGTTCCGGCGCGCAATCATTTGACTCGAACAATATCTCGTATTCCGGGACGCAGCCGACTTCCCATTATGCGGATCCCCACGGTCACGGCGCAAACGCCTCTGATGGTCGCTATCAAACGGCTGCTCCCGTGACCCGCATTGCTCCCGAGCCTCCATACCGGGCAGCTCATCCCCAAGAAAGAGGCGCAGCGACTTCGCAACCTCAGTATGGGGATGCTTATGAATACGAAGACTTGAACGAGAACGAGCGCGTGCCAAAAGGTCCCCCACTACGTCCCGTACACGGTAATGGTAAGCAGTGCTGCTAATTCGTGGTGGTTCGTTTCTAACGAACACTTCGTAGCACATTCCTGTAGAATGCTAGGTTGCAACCGACCCATGTTCTTTGATCGACGATTCAATGAATTTTGGGAGTGGTGCAGTACCCAACATATACAGTAGGTCATGCGCGATACTTCCGAATCCATTACAAGCTCACACCCCCTCAGTGAGGCGTTGGCACGAGGTATGGAGAAGCCTTGTAAACGTTGTGCAGTCTGGCCTCGCAGGAATGGCTACAGATACTGCGGGGGAGATGCTTGCAACAAGAGGGGTGTCCCACTTTGATAGTTCTGGTTCTAATATTCCTCTTGTCTTGAAGCGACTGTCATCAACCCATGTAGGCACTAGCCTCTTTTTTGCTGCAGGGATATTTTAGCACAGCAACCCTGCCTGTTTGTTGTCTTTGTTATATTTTCTCCTACTTACTACTTGCGATGATATTTGCGATGCGATGATATTATAACGTGAGGATTTATCCTTTATATATCGTTGCGTTTCTTCTCGGCTTTTGCCGTGGGGTAAGATATACGATTCGGCCGTAGAGGCCGCAACTTCCATGTTAACCATCAAGATCAAGAGATAGTTCAACTCCGCAGTATCAAGCAAAGGTGAGATCATAGCGTTGACAGTCCCTCGGTTCGGATTGTAAGTTTGCGGATCTCTGGGGCAATCGTATAGTTTTCCGCCCAGCCTGCATCGTGGTCGATTCTTAGGATCCCGGTCCTTGGTTTTTAACTTCAAGGTGATGGCCAAAGAATTTTTTTCCCGGTATGCGAACCCACAGACCTCGTCGTCTCTTTGTCTAAAATTCTGTGACTTGCAAGCCGATCTCATCGTGTAAAACGCTTCGAAACCTCCGCGAGGCCAAGATGAGCGGTCCGATTGTTTGTCTCGGGGGATTCAGCGTGGAAACTGCGCGGTTCTACTTCACTGTTTTCGGTGTTTGTGGTATTATCCGTGAGAGTCTCTTCACATTCAATGCGTCCGCGTCTACGGAGTGTCTACGGTCACGTTCACTGCGGCCACTTTCGGACCGACAGCACAGTGTCTTGGAAATTGGTCCCACCCTGTCCCACCGCCGCAAATCATGATCTTATCTGCTGGGTACTTATCTTATCTTCCTCAGGCTGTAGAAAGAGAGATTATTTGATGTTGAATATTTCGTCACTTGCTGCTGCTGTATGCTTGGCACGCCTCCATTCCGTCCCAGTTCCGTCGCCCTCTGCCCCTCATCTTGCCTTGTGTCTCTTTCGTGATTTTGATACAATAGCTGATGGACGCCGCATTGCTGAGCAGCTGACCGAACTAAGCGCCTTCCAAACGCACGAGGCGGGTGCCAACTTGGAAGCTGGTGGATCCGCCGAGACTCGAGGGCTATTGCGCCTGTCCGCACCACCACAACGTGTACTGAGTGCCGAGGCAGGAACCAATCGCGTTTTACTCTCCGCTCGAGATCGGGAGGCCACACGTCTCTGGTTTCGTGGTAGTCTATAGAGAAGCGGAACTTCAACTCCAAGATTCCGTAAACTTCGGAGACTTATGCGCTCGGATCTAAGAACACAGGCCACAGGTGTCTGGGTGCCACAGTGGGCACTAGGATGCGCCTTCTCAGACACGATGCCGTTCGGGTTTCAAGGCGGGGGTACTTTTAAGATACAGCAAATTCGCTTCCAGCTGCTGCGCTCTCCAATTGTTTGGACAGTCGTTTCATTTCTCCAATTGTGGTGGACGAGCGGTCTACCCTTGCTTCACTCGCTTCTTGGTTGGAGGGGCATGATAGCTCCCCCGTTTCCGTGCAGCCGCCCCTTTCCACTCCCTTGTACCCACTCCGCCCCTTCGGTGACTCAAACGGCGGAATCCAAGGAATAGACAATAGAACTCTTCGAGTGACTTTCTACCAGTGTACTGGTAAGAAGCTCCGGAGCTATCGCCCATGATACGGATGATGGCCGCCCGAGTGCTTCCCCCGGCACTGGTTACTGTACTGATCCTTTCGGCAATGGTCACTTCTACGAAAGGTATCGTTAGAGCTCCAGTTGGGGCTACAAGATCGCGATACGCGAGCCTGTTGTCGGCGGTTCTGGGATTCTCTTACTCAACAATTTATCAAAGCGCTCAACAGCTTCGATAGTCTGCCAGTGTAACCGCCTACTGTACGGACGCGCGCGATGCTGTGGTCATATCCCCACAGAAACGTCACCTCGTATCGTAACACGTAAAAAAAGATTGAAAATTCGGCATCCGTGAGAGTGCCAAAGCTGCTAGAACGAGCAC
This sequence comes from Lactarius tabidus, assembly GCA_963281015.1. Lineage (NCBI taxonomy): Eukaryota > Fungi > Basidiomycota > Agaricomycetes > Russulales > Russulaceae > Lactarius > Lactarius tabidus. The sequence goes on along the minus strand of OY725476.1, from coordinate 3,543,081 downwards.
ACCTTTTAGCCAGGCTCTCGTCTTTAGACCTTAGCAATCCACCGAAACGACTATTGGGGAAATTCGCCACTGCACTTATCTGCAACGATGAAGCGAACCGAGTTCACGTCTCTAGAGAAAATTCTGAATAACGCGACAGGCTTCCCACGTGTTGGCATGCGGTACGCCGCCGCCTCTCTTTTTATTGACTTGTTCTGGACTTGTTGGTATTATTTTGCAGAAGGAAATGTGACTAAGCGGGCCCGGGACATGACTCCTCTTCGTGGGCGGCGTGGACGCCATGGAATGCCGTAGTAAGTTTATTTATGTCGGAAATTGCCCATTTGTAAATTGGGATCGGAACTCATTAAATCCTATCGAATCGATTCATGTGTGCCTGGCTCAGAGAGTGCCGCACCCTCCGACACGTTTTCTTATGCATGTCTCAGTTCCTCGACCAAAAACATGAGGGGATACAGTGGCATGATGTCATCTCACCTCCTCTCGCCTCTGCAGGCATGGACACAGTGACGTTTATCTAAACACCCTTGTCAATGCCGTGTGTAGGATTACCGCATGTCACATTCCAAGAGAAAACTCGTGCTTGTGCATCCACATGTTCGCGAATCGTCGTCGGCACTGTGTTTCAGGCCTCGCGTAGTGAGTTCCGCTCTTTCAGCTATCAAGAACCAAACTAGCTTCTAACACATAATTCGTTCCCCGCAGAATATGAGCGTTCTTTTTACACTGTTACGGGCTTAAGAGAAACGCCTAACTTATCATATGCCGATAGATCGGTCTTTGGGGGTTCTCGATTGTCGCGCGCCTGCGCAGTCGCCCCGTGGTCCAGCATCTTACTCGTTCAAGTGCCAACTTTCGTCATGTGCCAACGCTTCGCTGAGGACGTGTGAAATCCTCCATCAAAGACAAAGTCGTGTGAGGCAGGATTTCAAATGGAGATAACTCCATTAGGGACCAGGCTTCGAAACTCATCTAGTGGGTCCTGGGACATTAACCCGGAATGTGGCCTTGATAAGGATACTTGGCTCTCCAATAACGGATTTAAACGTTCTGCTTTCCGTAGCTGTTTCCCCGGGAACCGCATCCAAACACAAGGATAACGCTACTGAGCATGTATTCAAACACATTCACCAACTCTGCTCCCCCCAGAGCTCGTGCCAGTGGCGCACGGCAAAGTATGGGCGCATGACGTTATCTGAGTCTATGCTTTCATTAACCATGCCAACTTTCTCGTACAGTGGATGGACAATCGGGCCAAGGAGAGTGGGGCCAACCCACACCCATGGAGGTAGACAGTGCTTTCACGCCGCATTATCCGGGATCTGGGGTGGTCAACACCCCGGCCTTTCACTCCCAACGTAATCAAGGAGGTGTGACTTCCCACCTGTCGCCAAGTGAGTATTTTTCATTTATAGAGGGTATTATTAGGCCGCTTACCCACCGTAAAGTCACTGAGCAACACCTTCAAGCTCCCCAGCTGCTAAATCGAACCGCCAGTACTGGCACTCATAGGAGCTCATCGCAGTACAATGGTCCCGTCTCAAGCCCTTTCGGTGCGCCTAGATTTTTCTAATCGACCTTCGCGCTCACAAGCGTTTCTAGGGACACACACTCCGAATCCATCAGCCGGGCATATGCCTCCACGAACCCCAGCGTCATCGACAGCACCACTGAGGCAAGAGGTAGGCCACGGTGCCGCAGGGAACACTGGATCTTCCTCTTACTTCCCCGCGGATCCCCGGCCTTCATCCACCACTAGGAGCAGTACTGGGGGTGAGCCTCTCCCACCTTCATACTCACTGGTAACTAAATAGGGTACCTAACTCTGGCAGGTTCGTCCAGAGAACATGGTAGTGCCAGTGTTCCTCTGCGGATTCAAGGATCCGCTTCCCTCTCTTCATCAAGTAATGCCCACCAGAGCCGGCCACAATGCAAACTACCACGATGCGAGAAGGCGGCGATATTTGACCGCAGTATTAATGAGCAACGGGAGTTTTGCGAGGACCACATTAGGTATGTCCTAAGTTATATCGTGAGTGCTCGTCGTTTAGCCTAATGTTTTCTTTGTAGACATATGATCCCTGTCGGATTCGCGGGCTGCTGCGTGGTGTGCAGAGGAATGCCCGCTCGTCTCGACTCTGAGTTCTGCAGTGACGCCTGCAGAAACATGAACGCACAAATGGGGTCGTCAAGAAATAACGCTGGCCGCCAACAACAACCCACTACCACCACTAGGCAATCCAACACACAGATGCAGAGATCCAGTAGCAGCAGAGGACCCGTTGCTGTGGGTGTCCCTAGTGATCAGAGACAGGTAGAAAATACAGTTCCGGAGGGTCTGGTACCGACCTGTCAAGAGTGCCGTCGCCCTATCTTGAAAGAAACTCGTACCGGCAGTCGTTTCTGCGGCAAGGCATGTGAAGACGCGAACCGTAAATACAGCAGCAGCAGCAAATCACGTCGCTGATGGCTTCGAGTCTGCCACAGAAGCATGGTTGTCGGACGGGAGTATATGTTTTTTGATGCAACACTCGGTCATGGTCATTCATTCACGTTTGTGTACAATTAGCTACGCATCTATCACACTGTGGTCATTGTTTTTCATCCATGTCTGTAAAATATTCAATACCATTCAATCTGAATACGACCCATCTCTTGTCTTATCATTTCGGATGTCCTCACCTCTTCCGAACGACCAAAGTTACTCTAGAAGCGGGTTCTACATTTACACAAGAGGTCGTGAGGTGTAAGAAAAGCTTGTCAGAAGAACAACGAAACTTTCCTCGATCCTTGGAGACCGTCCATCCCCGGGCTACCCTAGAGAAGAGTCGGCCTTGACATCCACGCGTGAGAGAAAACCGACAATGGGGCAAAGCGCCACAGGTGTCATGCTCGACGACAGAAACCTTATCACTTACTCAACAGCCCAGATGACCCTCGTGGACGAGAAAGCTGTCAAACCTAGACTTGTGCACCAGGCTCCGTGTTTAGTTCAGCAACGAGGCCAAAACACTGTCGAGACGAGTCACCTGGACCGGCGCATGGCGGTTCTGTAACTATATTGCCAAGGAAGCTTCCGGTGAGTCGTTATATTCACAACGTCATCGCAATGTGAATGATATCGGAGAGCTATGTAGAGCGAACGAACCAGACCGGCAGCATGAGGCGAGAACCAGCCAACCACCACTCCAGGATAGATATGCATAGCGTCACTGATGATTGCTATGTAGAATTAGCGGTGTATAGCATTTTAAGTTCGGAGATATGAGCTCCATCATGATTGTGGGATAGCCCGGCGCCCGCTGTTGTAGGGCTCAATTGGGAAAGGCCATTTAACCGCAAACGACTGTAAAGGAAAATAACGTACGTACCAATGGAGCACAGACCACAAGAGCGTCGTTCGAGTTGCCCGCTTTGGATCGGGAATCCGTTGTGAGGCAGTGACGTACCTGGCCTATAGCCCGCCCAGACAGCAGATACTCACCGCAAGGTTCGCGCGAATTGGGGAAAGGGACAGCGCAGCACGGAATGGGGAGCGGCGTGTCGTTTCATAGCAATAATCCCGCCTAAAGATACATGCAATGCGGCTGTTATCACTGGTTCCAACGAGCAATGAGGCCTTTAATGAGGCGTCGGCATGTGCGGCTAGCAAACTATAGTCGTTGATATTTCCGAGATTCTAGAACCTAACGTTATGCCCCCCTGCCAGGGTACGATCAGGAAGATGGTGGAAGCGAGTATAGGGGGCGTGTCCACGGCATATTGCGTTCGATTATGTCGGCGTAGATTGCCTCGAAAGAAGCGGATGCAATAACGTACGCATGTGAGGGGCAGCGAAGACCCGGCCGACCATGAGACTTGGAGAAGGGTTTCCACAACAGAGTTTCGAATTCTAGGTCACCGTCCAAGTCTGGGTAGACTCGGGAGACTCGGGAAGTCCAATCTCCACGTCTCACATTGAAACGATGCTGAAGAGTGTCAGGAGCGGGCACCTACGATTCTGAGCGCAGTTCATGAATCTTCTCTCCCTTCGAGATTTCTGGTCAGAATAATACCAGAGCGCTCACATATAAACCACAATACTCCACCCGCTCACGTAAATGAGCTCTCCCCTCCCCCCCGTTAATGGGCTGTACGACCACCGTACAGGCTGCTGGAAAGGAGTTACAGTGAGCCTGGCCTACTTTCAGAAAGCTGTATATCTCACGGGCACCTATGCCGCCGCACCCCTCGGTCTTCCCAACAGCCACGCGGCACAATCGGTGCCTTCTCGCCTCGGGACACGCGACGACTTCCGAACGCGTATCCCGCCCTACGTAATAAAAACCCCAAGTCAGACCAAGCAACCATTCCCCTTCTACGGTCTTACACTTTAAAAGAAAGGCACAAACCACAAAGGTGCGAGTCGGTCAGCATGGCGAAGCTTCTGAACGAGTTTTTTTGACGGTACATTGGACATGTTGCGTCGAAAGCCTTGGGGTGGATGTAGGTCGTGCAGAATAGTTGTATATTCAGAGCATGAAAACCTCTCTATTCGGTCAAAGGTTACAGCGGACGATGAGATAAAGTCAAAGATCACAGCACGTGGAAGGTGAATTAAAGGCATGTGAATCGTTGGGGGCGCTGGGCCCGCGCGGTATGTTCGTCGCCTTAGATGATTCTTGAACGATGTGAGCTTATAGCCTGACGCCGCCGCTGATCGCGGCTGCGATGGTACAGTGCTTCGACTCGGATTGGGTCCTGAGGCCTGAGGTGTCAGTCGCCACTTTCCGGAACTTCGTGAGCCGACTTAGTCCCACCTACCGACACCAAACATTTCAGTGGTCAAGTATCCCTGGGTTTCGTGTACATCGATGAATGATCCCGGTCCTTGGTTGCGGCCTTCTTTGCCGAACCATTTTGTGGTCTGTGGCGTATACACACATGGACTTTGCCCTTCCTGGTTGGAACGAACCCTGCGTTGGCCGTTCCAGGGACGATAAAATTTTCCCAAGTCTGCATCGATGACCCTCTACAACGGTACAGCGCGCCCTCTAGCTGCGATGGGAGAATCAGTGACTCGGAGGTTGGAAGCTGTTGGGGGATGTCGTGGCGATTACATAATAGATACCTTGACAAACACGAACAAATGAACCTGAGAGTGAACTTGAATTGTGACTTTCTGTTGTGTGGCAAGATCGAACGAGTCCACGATTTAAACATCAACATGGACGACCCCGTAAGTCTAGAAATCACGCCCTCTTTCCCTTTTTACGCGTCTTTTTGATCTCTGAACTAAACCATGAAGAACTTTGGCCGACACCGTCAATCCATTGTCGACATCGAACAAGAACTTAATGACATCTTCCGCGAACATCCCCAATGCAACACCGACGCGACTGGCGCGCCATCTCTCCCCGCCAAGTGTTTATCCGACGTTTTTGACACCTACAAAGAAGAGTATGGCGTAGAACTTCTCGCCAGAGATGAAAAGGCAACCTTCATGCAAATCGTAGACGAGTCACCCGGTCTCGAGGTAACCCCCGATATTATCCTCCAACTTGTGGCGATGCGCACGTCCTCGAACAACGCCGAGGATCATTCACCCACTTCTGACGATTGGAACCGCGGCCGCACGGACGAACGTGACTCCCCAGGTCAACACTCGCGCTCTTCTAGTACCGGTTCAACCGGGACGTACTACCGCCCGACTCCCGGAAGTCGACCATCTAGTCGACCTCCAAGTCGTGGTCCGCGTACGCCTGGCTCGAAGGACTCGCCCTTCGACGCGCAAAAACGCCAGCGCAGCGCCCCACTCGCTCCTATTGCGCCTTCAAGCTGGTCAAGAAGGCCGGCTGCCCCTGGCCGCAGGAAGAGCGATGCGAGTAACAATGGTCGGCCGGCGAGCGACACCGAGGTGAGTCTCATCACGTGACTCTAAACTTGTTGGAACACAACTAGTCGCCTTGATGGTTGGCCATGGGCTTGCTTCCGTGATGTCAAAACGGTCGAGTAGCATAGTCTGATTTCGGCGAATATCGCATGTCTCGCGAGCGGCCGTAAGGATGTAGCGGAATTTGGTTCCGAACCATACAGCATGATTCCGAATCGTACGCCCCAGAGCGGCGTTTTACTACTTCATCGTCTCTCGCACCCGTCGGTCGTTTTGCTCATTCTCCCCCCCAGTCACCCACTGTGTTCAGCCGCTCCACTGGTGGTCGTTTGCGTGCACCCTCCAATCCCATTTCTCCTACGAGCTCGCAGAGCTCGATCAGTTCACCCCCACTCGGCGCCGTCGGTTCCCGACCCCACTCTCGGGCACACTCCCATTCCCACGCCGCCTTTCCCCTTCTTTCACCTCCTCAGCCTGACCTCGCCAGTGCCATGTACGAAGCGTTTGAACAAACTGTCACCAGTCTCCCCATGCCGCGCATGTCGTCGTCGGATTCTGATTCTGACGACTCTGACGACGTCGACTCGGCCCTCGGACTAGTACTCGATCGCTCTGCCACGTCTTCGACAGCCTCCATGGAGCCTATGGAGCGTCTTGAGGCTTTGCAGCGGGTCAATGCAGACCTCGGCAAGAAGCTAGTCGAAGCGGAACGCACGCTGCAACGCAAACTCTCGGATCATGAGAGCGAACTAGAGGAGATGGAAGCGCGCCTCGAAGAGGCAAAGACCGAACTGAGTGCGGCGAAACGTGAGGAGAAGGAGCTGAGGAACAAAGAACGCTCGAACCAGACGCAGATCGCTGCCCTGGAGAGTGAGATCGCCAAGGTCCAGAAGACGCTCGACAACTCCCGCACCATGTACAACTCGTTACAAAAGCAATACCAAGAACAATTGCGTGCGTGTTTTCCTTTCCTTTCCTTATCCGACGTACTGATTCTATGGGTAATCGCAGACGAGTCCGAAGACCTGCGGAATACTCTTCGCCGAAAGGACGAGGAGATCAGGAGCTGTCGAGAAAGTCTCTCGCTTCAGCAGATGGAAACGAGCAAATTCCTCAAGGAGAACGAAGCGTATGAAGAACGAATTGTATTGCTCGAACAAGATCTGGCTCTCGCTCAGCAAGCACAAACGAGCCTGGATGAGCAGAAGCAGGAGAACCTCATGCTCAAAGAGACCATCGATCGCATGCGATTCGACATGGATGAATTGCGCTCGACCCTCACCAGCAACGCCGCCGGCTCCAACGGAACCAGCAGTGCACCCGGTAGCGTCAGCAGGAGCTTGGGCGCAGAGCTTCTCAGCCAGATGAAGGACGATAATGGGTGGATCGAAGACGATGACGAGGCGGATGCGGCGGCAACCCTGAAGGAGCTCGGTATCGAGAACCCCGATGAGAACACAGACGACGAAGACATTGTACAAACAATCATCACTCGCAAGAAGAAGGTATGCTTTACCAGACCCCGCGCCTTTCCCTTATGCTGATTCTTTATGCAGCGCGGCTTGAGTAAAGCCAATCAAATCGAATCTTTGGTCATGGAGGATAGCCGGGAGTACGCAAATGCATTCACACAATACGACCCCAAACTCTTCGGCAAGACATCAACAACTCAGACCGATCCACCACCGAGGGTCTTTACCGCCTCGTTCGGCGCGCAGACTGATATCTCACCCAACTCTATATCTACACAGACCGACGCACCTGCACCACGCGTTACGATGGAGGCTGAGATTCAGACCGAGGAAACCACCGACTCTCGTTCACCTTCGCCCCAAGAAGACGACGAGGCGCTCGCTTCGTCATCCTCCACCGTCCTCCCGCCAACGCCAAAGGCCAACCCGACATCGCTCGATCTCCTCGCAGTCAACTCACCAACGGACCTCCCTCCCTCATATAACCAAGTGACGTCTGAGATCCCCTTCCACGACCTCCTACATCTTCTCGACACCGACGACCTATCCTTCGCGCACATCCCCGATCCACAAAAGCGACGTGACCTCCGTATTGCGGTGGAGACTCTACGGAGTTGGCACGGCGGCCTTAAGCTCCCTCTGCGCCCCTGCGTCGGTGTGTCAGCCGAGACGCTGGAAGAGTGGCGCGCGCTCAAAGCTGAGGTCGGTATCGGCTGCAAGGTCATCGACCGTGCGCTCGAAGATGCCGCCACTATCAACGTTCCCAATGGCCGCCTGCAGAAGCGCAACCGATTCTACAACATCTACAATACCTACGTGTATGGCGGCGGCAACAGCGTGGGTGGCAGATTGCCGTGGAGCGGCCTCGCTTCGCAAGTGTTGATGTGCGTCGGCGCGAGCGCGGTCGTGTTCGTCGCGATGAGCCCGTTCATGCCGCATCAGTATGTCGTGCCTGGTGGACCGACTTACTATGACCGTGCGGCTTGGCAGAGCTTTAATACGATGCATGCGACTGGCGAGGGCTTCCCTGGTGAAGGCACAACGGCGGTGTGGAACTTCCTGGGGAGGGTTGGAGGCGGCGCGGTGCGGATCGCTCGTGGATGGCCGACCTAGTTGCCTCAGAGCTCTTCCATCCTATTCTTTTTCGGGCGTCCATGCGCTGCGACCAGCCGACGCATTAGCGCCTTGACCTTCATGCACTTTATTTGTCGACGGCCACTACAACACAACCACCACTCCACATTGCCAGTCTCCAAGCGATTCATCACAGCCCCTTACATTTGTGTAACTATGCCTACAATTTCCTGTTACAGTATATCCATGTTGTCGGACTAATGCGCATGCTCATCATACTACCATTGTAAACAGACGCTCTTTACTCGATTTCGTATCTCGACCCCTCGCGTTTAGCGAGATGTCACCATGCCTACGCTCACTCTCATTCGTTTGTTACTGCACACAAAATGTTTCTTGGACCTACGCACGTTTTCGTTGATTTACTCGGCTCATGGCTATTTCTTGACACTATACCTACCAAGAAGTACTTGTACTACGCCACCTTGTCTGTGTAAACCTCTTAAACACATCAAGTTAATATCTGTCTTTGTACATGAAAGTAAATACTACTACGAGGAACGTGGGCAGGCGGATATCAGCGAATGTGACGAGTAAGTTGCAAGATCGGCATCCAACTCCCCGCCGCGACGTGAATTGCACCAATTATTACGATGTGGCTCCGCTGGATACCATGTGGCCCGATCTGCCACTGCTCGCTCCCGAGGTCGGTGTACTCAGGGTCCGGCTCACAAGCCTGGTGTGAGAGAAAACGAACTCAGTATATGTATTGTACTTAGTTGATCGGAAGAGCTGACCCTAAGAAATGCATCCACAGATCGCCCGATATGATGGGCGAACCTGGATATAGTTATCGGGTTGTGCTCGTTCGTCTCGTCACGAATTTGAACCCTGCGCTTGAAGGCTTTGTAGCCGAGCCACTGAATAGAGACCAGGTTCAGCAGGCGTTACTTATTACACCGCGGGAAATGACACTAACGAGAATGCGGATATTTGTTGTCGCCTTTCCTCCGAGTGGGGCGAATTCCTGTGCGTTGCGAAGACCATCACATCGACCAGCGGCCGCGTATTCCAGGGAAAGACCAAGTCTCCCCGGGCGGTCTATGTCCTCGAAGAAAATGGGCATCTGCAATACGGCCTCTTCAACAGGCAGTATCGTATCAGTAACGGTGTCCGGGGACCACATCGTCTGGGGTACCACGGTGCCTCTGTTTACGACAGCACGGTCAAGAGGGTAGGAAGAACTGTCCAAAGGTTTCTCCATGACGCCTCCGGTGTCAGAACCGAGAATGAAGAAATGGTAACCCTCTCTGTCGGGAAAAGATCTTGATAATATCTTTGGAAACGAGCTGATCTTCAGTAAGTTGAGGAAGTATTGCTCAGCTTGACGGGGTTGGAAAGTCCGGGCGACGTAGCCATTTATGAGAAGAGACTACGGGGCAAGAAAGAAGGTCATGTCAAGAGAATGAATCCGGGTTTCTTCTCGTACAGTAGTAGTAGTACCGAACACGTTTTGTGGTGTCACAGTTCCCGATGACTCGGAGGTGGCACGGCTGTTTCCATAGGGTGGGGGATCCACTACTTACGTGTGGTGACACATTCACGTAGTGATAGTCGATATGCGAAGGTCGAAGGTAGCAAGCGCAATTAGTCAAGAGGTGGCCTTCGCAGGACGAAAAACTTACTCCGCTCGTAAAAAATGGACGAGAGGCTAGCTACACAAACGATATCTGTAGCATCCGAGAGTCACTTGCTCTGTTGTCGGCTGGGGACAGATCTTTTGGGTAACGACTCCGCCGTGAGAAATCGAAAAGCTCGTGATATTACCACGAGCTCACCTGTGTCCAATGGAATATCGTGGATCTTCGACTTGGCGCTTCGGAGACGACTTAACAGTGCATCTAGTGGGAGAGATTCTAGTGGCTAGATGCAAGAAGATATCAGCGTTATTGGCACAGTATAAACTTTCACTCACAGCACTCCCCACGGAGTGAATTCCATCCAGCTGTGCAAGGTCGTCATCATGAACGAGGATCATATCGCAATTAGGTGCCCCCTAAAGTTCATACTAATGTCAACGCGCCAAGCTGAAGTAGAACTCCCTGTCCAGAGTGCTCACTTCGGCGATGTATTCTAGTAGCATGTGGAGAGGCTCCCGGTACTTTAAAGGTTAAGCTGAAGATAAAGCTACAACAAAGCACCGCAAGACTTACCTTAAGTGAAGCCGGTATTGGAATGTGCCCCACCTCTGGCTCCGCGCTGTATCCCTCTGGTTCTGGTTTGGGCCCTGCTGGCGCCTTGGGCCTTGGCAATATCTTGGGTTTACGAGCGACGCGAAATCCTCGTACGAAGATGCACTGATCCACCGGTAGGTCCTAGCACGAACAAGACCACGCGAAAAGTATGTCAAGAGTTGTTGACCCACACAACCTACGGTAGAGTCATACCCAACCAGAGGGTCCACAACATAACACCGCCCCTCGATTGCGTCTGCGTGAGAATTCCCAGTTGATGAAAATTTCAAACGGATCGAATTTTAACCCGAATGATGCCTGTGCATCTTCGTGGCCCCCAGGGAAAACGATATTGGTACACGATCTTGTGCGATGAGTCCCAGTGACCAGGATGATATCCTCCATTCGATTAACTCCCAGTTCAAGCTGTCGGGCCCATGCGAACCAGCGGTCGATGTGCTTAATGATCCATGTGCCGAACCTTGCCCTCGCTACCGTGTCCTCCCTCTTGGCCTCCAGTGGAAGGCATAGTACTGCGCCTTGATTTTTCGGGCACAAAAAAGAGACTTCGTCCGGCGAATCGGGCCCCAAGGTGACGCCAACTGAGTGAAAATCAGAGGGACTAAGAATGCCAGCATCGATATGGTCTTTTATGTTGAGTGTCAGTGGTTCATGGTATTCTGGAACACGGAAGTTGCGATGAGACGGGTGATTCGCGGGAAGAAAAACATTGAAGAGACGGCGGAATTTGCCCTCGCGAATGTAACCAACATCGCCTATTTCCACAGCGGGATATAAATTTCCAGGATTTGGGTCCCAAAGGGCATGTCCATAGGCGGGAACGAGGTTCAAAAGGTGATGGCGAAAGATGTCGTAATGAGCCATTGAAACAGTAGTGGAGGCGTCAAGGACAGGTCTGGCTGGGGCACTGGTGATAACCCGTTCCGACGAGGGGATGGAATGAAAGAGGAACCAGAGGAACCTCGCTCTTATCACGTCGTCCTAGGTAATACGTAGGCGCATCTCTTACTACCCATTCCGCCATTTTAGTTTGATGGCATGCGGCAGCCGCAGTCAAGGCCGCAGTCCTTGGCCTCCCATCGAGTCTGTCTTGTCATTATGTAAGCACTGCTCACTGGTCCACCTGTCATAAGTATCCACTGGCAAGGTCATATCGATCATGTTTGATTGGTTTGATTCACCCATGGTCTTTCACAAAAAAGAAGACCATGGGTACTTACTGTAAATACGAGGTCATATCAAACCAATTTTTCAAGCAGAATGTGACGAAAAAATAGGACAAAAATCTTTCTCCGACAATCCTTCAAGAAAGGCTCGCCTGCACGGGGTGCAGACATTCGTATTACTGCCTCGTACCTTGTATGTTCATACGTTTCCAAGATACAGTACCAGCATGCTTGCGTGCGTCGCTCACATGCCGAGCTACTGTTATTTGAGCACAAGACAAAATACTAAATCCCGAGGCGCCGCCAAATCCAGGAAATAGGTTTGGCGCAACCAAATATACCTTGAAATAAGCACCCCGCCCCATGTCGTTGAGAATCTAAAGCTCGCATAACTTCCACCTGTGTCATTGCCACCCGCGTCATTGTGGTCCGGAGGGCTTGCCGGAGGGGCACCTTAGCCTAGTTCGCACCGAGCGATTCTCATCACGTGACTCTCGACTTGGGACGCATACCATAGTTCCATAGGTTTGCTTCCATGATGTCTCTCAAAACAGTTGCAATAATATGATCTTTCTGTCTAGCGAACCGCCGTTCTGAAATAGCCAAATTTGGTTCCGAACCATACAGCTTGATTCCGAACCGAACCGTACGCCCCCGGCCCGAGCGTTGTTTTACTATTTCATTGTCCCTCGAAACTGTTGATTATTATGCTCATTTTCCACCTCAGTCACCCACTGTGTTCACCCGCTCTACTGGTGGTCGTTGGTGTGCACCCTCCAAACCCATTTCTCCCGTAGCAGTCATCCGCTTTGGAGGCTTACAAGATGAAGAAGCTGAGCGTAAGTTCCGCGCACGCAACCCGACTGAAATCGTCCAAGCGGTCCAACGCGAATTGACCAAGCGAACCAAGAACCCACCCGTGGTACTCAGTGGTCGGTGGTCGGTCTCATCGAACACTACCGGTAACTTCGTATACATGCTGGCCGGCATTATCTCACCAAGAGACCTCATGGCGCTCAAGCCACACTTGTGCTCGCCATTCTCGGGTCACACGGAACTTGTCCCCACCAAAGGGTGGACCTGGATCCAACTACGACAAGTCCCCACAGAAGATCTGGAAAATTGTGTCTGGGGCGCAGAAGATCTCCTCAACACACTTATGGCCAACCCATGCTTCAAAGACGCGCTCATATGTGTCCAACCTCACTGGCAAGGCAACCCCCTCAACAATGATAAAATGTTCTCAACCGTGTTGGCAGCAATCATTGACGACGATAATTCCATTTGCCAATCGGCTCTCACCCACAGCGTCCACATGTTCGGTGCGCAGGTCAAGTTCCTACGTTGTGGAGACAACCCCACTCTACAACAATGCGGACAGTGCCACATGCTTGGCCACTACTCCAGCTCTCCACGGTGCAAGCTCCCCAGGAACGCCATCAAATGCTACCGGTGTGGAGGACCCCATGACGGACGCTCCCATGACTATGAGTGCAACGCTAAGACCCACAAAATCATGGGCAAGTGCGACTGTACACTCAAATGTCTACTCTGCAAGAAGACAGACCATCATGCTCGCTCACGCAGCTGTCTCAAGAGGGGAGATTTTGCCCCACCACGCCTCCCTGAACTCGGAGAGGACAGCGAACCGTTCCGAATTGTTGGAAAAAAGCGATCAACGAAAGGCAAAGAACGGCAACAACCATACTCTCCCAGGCTTAGTGCGTTCATAGTCCCGGAAGTCAAGTCAATCCCGCTGCCACCCTGCCCGAATGAAGAAGACAGGAACGTACTAACATGCATGTGTTGCGCGCTGCCTTCGGTAGCAGAATACAAACGGCGCTTTGTCTCACCCCACCCCAACTACAAGGATCCGGGAGCTATCCCCACGGCGCGAATTGTGTCTTCAAAAGGCAAATCGATACTGGACCTCTATTCAGATCTCCAAACACGCAAAGCATATGGAACCGCGTTACTCGCCAAGGATCAGTCGGCGCTCGACTCCATCAACATGTCCGAAATTCACGATGAAGAAGAGTTAGTCCATCTCCTTCAAGAAGCCGAACAAGAAGTCCTTGACGAGGAAGCCATTGAGCAGGAAATGCTGGCGGCAAGAGAAGACTGGGGTACTGCCATTGAAGACGGTTCCCTACCTTCTCCTTATCGTAGGGCTACAAGGATTCCCACCCCATTCACCAACATCCCAATCACTAGGGAAGGCACTTCGCATCCTCCCATTGGTGTAGAAGCAGCAATCCTCAACACGATCACAGAACGAGGCAGGGAGAAGGCTAATGACATGGGCTGGGGTGTCACGGACTGCTTCGGAAGTGGGCTGACGTATCGGTTATGACTACGATGGTCAGATTACATTAGTCATGGACAGGGGCCGGAGTATCGTTGTAGCACAGGCTCACACGCTGTCAAGCGTTGTATTGTTCTCTCTTATCATGTGCCTGTGGACACTACGTCATACTAGGATAGCTGTACTAGGGTTCGTGACTCATAGTATAGGTCAGACTCCGCTTTAAAGCGAGTCTTCCGTGTATATAAGTCGCCTAGTAGAGACCAGGGATCCTTATCCTGGTCTTCTTCAATTCGCTATCAGTTTCCTTTCCCTTTCAGTCTGCCTTCTCTCTTGCGTCTCATTCTCTATCCTCTTCCTTTCATCCATCTCTACTTTCAACTCTACGCTTGTCTATATCTTGTGGTAGTGCTATCAGGCCTACTCACACGCAGAGGACCTATTGTCGTTACACATAGTGTCCAAGAACCAAGTCCCGTGTTGCCCCGCCACATCCCTAGTCCAAGTCGGACGAACGCTTAGCGAAGCGTTACATTAAGACCAGGATCCCCACCGTGGCGCTGCAAACAACAAGACAGATCTGGGCAGCAACAGGCCCTTTCGAGCAATATCCTATCAACGGACGACCACAGAGAAACGTACCATCAGCATTTCTCAAAGAAGCTGTTTGGCAAGTCATCAACGGAGTAGAGCGCTATTACGCCAAGTCACACGCCCCAGAAGAATCAGGGCTCGCAGTTTGGTACCCAGTTGAGTTCAATTTCGAACACATTTGTTGGGCAGAAGTACGCTGGGTAGAACCCATTGCAGGAGAAGGATATTGGCAAGCTTTTCGCATCGCAGGAGAAGACCTTCACTTGGATATCACCACAGAAGACGTGACAGAACAAGATCGCATTGAAAACGAGCAACGAGCACGCCTAGCAGCCGCAGTCACAACATACAGAGAATCGGCCAACAATACTCCAACATCCAGAGCTAGTACGCCCTCTAGCAGGGCAAGTGTAATACAAATTCGCCCATCACCACAAGTACCAGGAAGTCGTGATCAAGAAATAGCAGATCAATTAGCTGAGTCGCTTCGTATAAATCGCCCAATGAGCCGAACAGTCACTATGGAAATCCCAGCAGGGACTATCAACCCCATTACGGGACATATGGAAAACGCAGACGACCTAGCCCTACATCGTGCCATTGGACCCGATCAACCTGATCCCCCAAGTAGTGCGGGACGATCAAGATCAGAGCCACCAAGAATACCATTTGGATGGCCTCGCGGAGGGCCGCCATATCAAGGACCACCAGGAGGAGGATTCGGAGGACCACCTGGAGGAGGAGGCCCGTTCGGAGGACCGCCTGGAGGGGGAGGACCACCAGGAGGAGCGCCAATGCCAATGCCGGCGGCGCCAGCCATTCCAGCAGCGCCCCACGACACAAAATTGGTTGGGAACCCTCCCATTATCTTCAAGGGGGAGAAATCCCAAGCTGAAGAATTTATCACTCAATGGGAGCTATATGAAGGGGTCAACATCAACAATACCCTCATGAGGAACGCATACCAACGAGCTATGCTATTCCTCACCTATATTCAAGGACCCCTTGTTAACGAATGGGTCAAAGGCGTTAATGCATGGTTACGCAACCAGATCACCTCCCATCACTGGGCCACTAACGATGAAAGGCTATGGGATAGCACGATTGGAGCCTTCAACCGACAGTACGCAGATGTACTAGAACAAGAGAAAGCACAAGCCGAACTAGCTAAGGGACTTCAGTTAAAAAATGGAGATCTCGATGCACTCATCACACAGTTCGAAACACTAGTTCGACACGCAAACTACGACGTCAATCAACCATTAGTGCTGCAAATCTTCACTAATGCACTGCCCCATGCGATGTACGGGTACATAATCAACCACGTCAAACCCCGAGACTACGAAGGGTGGCGAGGAGCCGCCATCCAACAACAGAAGACATGGGTACATATGAAAAGCAGGCTAAATCGATTCGCCCCAAAGACTGTCAAACCGGCAAACCAGTTCAGCAACTGGAAACCGGCCAATCAATGGGGACGACCAAACATGGGCCGTCAGATTGACCCAAACGCAATGGATACAACCCCAGACCGAATCCGGGGGCGACTCGCCGACGCAGAAGACATCCTCCCAGGAGGAAGTCGACATGAAGAGCGAAACCGAGGCCGACAAGAAGGGGGATATACGCCACAGAGTGGACAAAGGAAAGTCGTCACCTGTTATAATTGCAGAAAAATCGGACACTTTGCGCGAGATTGCAGACAACCAAAACGAAACAACTATCCCACGACCGCAGGACCCTCGCGCACCAGGCAAGGGTATACCAACGAAGATAACTACTATGCTGCCCGAAGCATAGTAGACGATCGGAGCAATGTTGGCGAACGAACCCCACAACAGAAGGCACACGACTGGCTAAGCGGAGTAGCCGAAGAAAACGACGAAGTTAAAGACCTGGTAATGCAGGAACTGTGGAAGAAGGAGGATTTTCAAAGCGCCTGAACCCTACGGCCTGGGTGAGGGCATTACGTTGTAACTCTGTATATATAACCCGCTATCGATCCATGCGAATTCCAGTTTCGATCCGTACAAGTTACTTCATGGCCGACAAACGAGCATTAGTGGACTCCGGAGCCACTGACAACTTCATGCATGCAGCATTCGCTGCACGAATGGGGTTGGGACTGAAGGAACTCCCAACTCCCAAGAAGATATTTAACATCGACAATACTACAAACAAATCAGGAAAGATCACACATTATCTTGATTTGGATGTCTGTGCTAAAGGAATCCATAAAGAAATGCGCTTCCTCATTACGGACATTGGGAGTGAAGACCTACTACTAGGATACCCCTGGCTGGCCACTTTTGAACCAAAGTTCAACTGGCGTCACGCTGTTATTGACGAACGAATGTTACCAGTCATCATTTCATCCGTAAATCCTCGCGTCATACGATCACAACCAGTCATTGCCACATTAATGACGCATCAACGCAAACTCTCCATCATACGCATCCTAGAAACACAATCTACGATTAGGGGAGTATCAACCGAACTCGCGATTCAAGCCGGACAAAATACCAAAGCGGCAGTAGTACCACCCGAATATGCACGCTTTCACAAACTATTCAGCGACGCCGAATCGTCACGATTCCCACCAAGTCGACCATGGGACCACGCAATAGACTTCAAGCCGAGCGCACCCGACGCATTACCATGTAAAGTATATCCAATGACGCAGGGCGAAGACCAGGCACTCCTCAAATTCCTAAGGGAACAAGAGGCCAAAGGATATATACGCCCTTCCATTTCACCATACGCATCACCGTTCTTCTTCATCCAGAAAAAGGATGGCAAATTGTGTCCTGTACAAGACTACAGGCACATCAATGATATTACTATTAGCAACCAATACCCTCTCCCGCTCATCACGGATTTGCTCACCGATCTAAGTGGAGCATCCATATTCACTAAACTAGATGTACGAGATGGGTATAACAACATTCGAATCAAGGAAGGGGACGAACACAAAGCGGCCTTCAAAACCAAATATGGCTTATTCGAACCCCTTGTCATGTTCTTCGGGTTAAAAAACTCCCCAGCTACGTTCCAGAATATGATGAATTACGAATACAGGGACACTATTGACTATTGGAACGCCAGGGGTACTGCTATTCGCATCTATATGGACGACATAGCGATAGCAACCAGTACCAATCTGGAAGACCATATCCAAGCCGTGTCGGCAGTCTTCGAAGTAGCAGAACGACTGGATCTATATTTCAAGCCTGAAAAATGCACCTTCCATGCCCCGCGTATGGATTACCTGGGGGTAATCCTTGAAAAGGGGATAACGCGCATGGACCCCATCAAAATTGCAGGCATCAAAAATTGGCCCACGCCCACTAAAGTTAAGGACATCAGATCTTTTTTGGGCTTTTGCAATTTCTACCAACCGTTTATCAGGGGATTCGCACACGTAGCACGACCTCTTAACGAGCTTACGAGGAAAGATATCGAATGGACGTGGACGGAGAGACATCAAAAAGCATTTGAAGAACTACGCAACAGAGTTACTAGCGAGCCAGTATTGGCACACCCAGAGCTAGACAAACCATTTGAACTCGAAGTCGACGCCTCCGGGTTTGCTATAGGCGCGGTGCTACTGCAAAAGAAGAGCGACGGCAAGAAACATCCAATTGCGTACTTTTCAAAAACCCTCAATGAAGCTCAGCGAAATTACGACGTAGCTGACCTAGAATTACTGGCAGTAGTCATGTCGCTGGATAATTGGAGATCGTTCCTTGCAGGATCTCCACACAAGGTCATTGTCTATTCAGACCACCAAAACTTACTATATTGGAAGGAACCACACAAGATCAGTAGGCGGGTAGCAAGGGAAGTACTTCGCCTATCAGAGTACAATATTGAAATCCGTCACATACAAGGAAAGTCGAATGGACGTGCAGACGCACTGTCAAGGAGACCAGACTATGATCAAGGGACGGAAGACAACACCAATGTCATCGTACTGCCAGAACACGTCTTTGCTAACACAATTATGACCACTACACACCAACACCAGCAGGATGAAGAACACCTCAAACCATGGATCGACCCTCATCAACTCAAGTGCATCACAGGGACATGGTACAAAGGGGACCGAGTCGTCGTAACAGCGGATATACACAGAAAAAGGGAACTTATCAAGGCCCATCACGACCTACCAGTACACGGTCACCCAGGTATCAGTAAGACGATACAAATTATGGAACGAAATTACTGGTGGCCGCAGATGCGCAAGGATATCGCTGATTACGTTCAAGGCTGTGCCGACTGTCAACGCCACAAGGTCAACAATCGTCCTACCAAGGCTCCATTAAGACCCATATATCCAAAGCCCGAAGCTATGCCATTTGAAACCATTGCGCTGGATTTCATCACTAAACTCCCCGTATCACAGGGATACGACTCCATTCTCACAGTCACAGACCATGACTGTACCAAGGCGTCGATATTCATACCGTGCAATGAAGAGATCAACGCAGAAGGCACTGCAGCTTTGTACATCCAACACGTATTCGCCCATTTTGGACTACCCAGAAAGGTCATCAGTGATCGAGACCCGCGATTCATTTCAAAGTTCATGCAAGAAGTCTGCCGAATCACAGGGATAGAACGTAATCCCTCGACAGCATATCACCCAAGGACCGATGGACAATCAGAACGATCAAATCAATGGGTCGAGACCGCCATCAGGTTCATTTCCAACCACCATCAGACAAATTGGGCCCCTTATCTCCCGATTGCCCAATTCGCTCATAACAATTGGCCCAGTGACACCACCAGGAAGTCCCCGTTCTTCCTTCTGATGGGCTACAACCCGCGCGCTGATTGGATTTCAGCGCCGTCTCCACTTCCACAGGTCACAATGCGCCTCGAGCAACTGAAACAGGCACGAGAAACGGCGCAACAATTGATGATCAAGGCACAACAATCATGGGTCAAACACCGTGATACGCCCAAATACAAAGAAGGCGACCAAGTATGGTTAGAAGGCAAGAATCTCCGTATCAATCAGCCGACTGCCAAACTTGCGCCCAGAAGACATGGACCTTTTAAGGTCATCCAGGTGATGTCACCAGTTAATTACCGTCTGGAACTTCCCATGCAGTGGAGCATCCACCCCGTGTTTCATATAGATCTTCTCACCCCTTACAAAGAAACAATAACGCACGGGCCTAACTATCAGCGCCCATTACCCGATCTAGTTGATGGGGAAGAAGAATACTCCGTGGAGAAAATTCTAGACTCTCGGCTGTTCGGCAGAAGACGGCGTCTTCAGTATTTGGTCAAATGGGAAGGATATCCGGACGTGGACAACATGTGGGTTGACAAGGATGACGTATTTGCCGAAGATAAGGTGCGGGAATTCAAACAATCAAACCCCGACAAGCGATCGCATATAAGGACCCTTCGCTACGTTGATTCCCCTTATCCCTCCATTGCATCCACATCTCAGCTACTTCTCCAACACGCTCAGAAATATATGTCCTCCAATGGAAGCAATGATCTTGCCTACGAATATACTGCTGGAGCGTATGACGACACCACCGCTAGGGACGAACACCTCGACGACATCCGACGAGCAATCGTTGATGCCGCCACCAGCTATACTGCCGACCAGCTCAGACGTCTTGGCGACCCAGTACTCCTTAATGAGTCCTTCGTTCCCCTCAGTCCCAATGCGGTCCCCTTTGAGCCCAGATCCCCTTCTCCCTCTGCACAGTCCATCGCTAACGCCTTCCGGCAACTCTCCATCCATACCCCTGCACGACTCACCCCCGACGGAGCCGCTGTTGCTGAAGCTGTCAGAGCTCACCCATATGAAGTTTCGGTCCCTGCATCCGCAGTCGTTGGGGATGAAGACAGCGAGAGCCTGGCATCAGGAGCACCTCGCTCTAGTTCGGCAGCGGTTCGACGAGAAGAACCGCCGACGCATCGCAGCGGGACACGTTCCCGTTCGACATCCGTACCTGACAACACACACTGCCCCCGTTGCGACGGACCTAGAGAATACTGCCACGGCCACTCCCCCGACAACAACACCGCACTCCCAGTCCCAGCACCCCGAACACCCATACCTGTCCCAGCTCCAACCCTTCCGACCCACAGAGTGGCGACATTTAACCTCAATCGTGAGCAAGCCGAGACGCTGGCTGCTCGACTCGCCACTGCGCTCCAACAAAACGGTCAAAATCCCGCTGATGTACCGCCACCTTACCCCATCCAAGCCGAAGCTGCCCAAGGGATGGGTGTACGTGGACGACGAGGTAGAGGCAGAGGTCAAAGAGGAGGTAACCGACCCGTGCAGGTACACCAACCTCCTCCACCCATCAATCGACCCGGTATTGCCAGGCGCCCAGTGGAGCGCCCCAACATCAGCGCAGCAGACCTACACCTTGCCCGCCAAGCTCGAGCGCAAGGTTTTGAAGAGAACATTGGGCGACGATACGTCCCCTTTCGAATCCCCGGAGTTAGTGGCGAAGAAACCCCGGCGCGCTACATCAAGGTCCACATGACGGACAACCCATATGTGGAGGCCCGCATGTCCCCATTTACGGCGGTGTATCGTGGTGAGATTCACGCCATTTCAGAAGTGGACCATGATGACGAAGCCGAGGAACTGTCGTACGAAATCCTCAAAATGCTCGAGGACGACTACCAAGATGCGCACCACGTCGATGCGGCATTGGACCGCATCCCCGATCTGTCGTTGGAGGCTGAGGTACGACGGTGGAGGGGATTGAAGAAGCGTATCAGGGGAGTCAGCGAACAGGTACAGCAGTTAGAAGATCGGCTCTACTCATTGGGAGTCGACCAGCGGTCGTGCCGTCAGAGGTTGCAGAACGCGAAGGCGGTTAGCAGGGTATTGGAGGAGATGAGCCACGACCAACGCATTCACCCGTTGACGCCGTGGTCGGTAGAACGTGGACATTTACCCTGAAAAGGGGATGATGTCACGGACTGCTTCGGAAGTGGGCTGACGTATCGGTTATGACTACGATGGTCAGATTACATTAGTCATGGACAGGGGCCGGAGTATCGTTGTAGCACAGGCTCACACGCTGTCAAGCGTTGTATTGTTCTCTCTTATCATGTGCCTGTGGACACTACGTCATACTAGGATAGCTGTACTAGGGTTCGTGACTCATAGTATAGGTCAGACTCCGCTTTAAAGCGAGTCTTCCGTGTATATAAGTCGCCTAGTAGAGACCAGGGATCCTTATCCTGGTCTTCTTCAATTCGCTATCAGTTTCCTTTCCCTTTCAGTCTGCCTTCTCTCTTGCGTCTCATTCTCTATCCTCTTCCTTTCATCCATCTCTACTTTCAACTCTACGCTTGTCTATATCTTGTGGTAGTGCTATCAGGCCTACTCACACGCAGAGGACCTATTGTCGTTACACATAGTGTCCAAGAACCAAGTCCCGTGTTGCCCTGCCACATCCCTAGTCCAAGTCGGACGAACGCTTAGCGAAGCGTTACATGGGGCCCCTCCGCGTCCATGATCACAGATGCGTAATTTCAACCTAGCATCGGTCAACATGAGAAGACGCAATGCGACCATGCACGCGCTCCTCAATACCAACGTAACAGATGACATATTATTTATTCAAGAACCTTGGTTTAACAGAATTGGAGTCGCCAGGAGCGATGCCCATAGAGAAGGCGTTGATGTCCTAGGAGGAGCCGCAAACCCCAGCTGGAACATCTCCTACCCATATTTCACCACAGATCAACGTGCCAAAGTCATGACCTACAGCAGGATACATGACCGCGACCACCCCTTCAAGAAAAACTTCTGTCGGGTCAACACTCGGAACGATTTAGTGGCCCACCCCTGCATACTTATTTCCGATATCTTGGTCGGCCACATCAAATGGCGGGCCATCAATTTCTACAACGACACAGCGGATCCCTCAGCTCTCAACACTCTCCTTTCACTTGATTTGGACTCTACAATCCCCACAATCCTGGTGGGCGATTTCAACATTCATTCCCCTTCCTGGTCAGCACCGGACTGGGCGCAATCTAGCGCGGCTCCCAGACTGGAGGAGTGGCTTGCCACACAAACATTTTCAATGCTAACTCAGCCTGCCATTCCCACACACAGGGGAGAGAACGGCGCGAGGAATAGCACAATTGATCTTACCTGGATTAACTTCGCTGCATCAATCCAGAACTCATTCCACGGCGCACTAGTCGATTGGGAAGGCTCGTTGGGTTTGGATCATGCACTCATTCGGACGATAGCGTCTACCCCCATCCGGATACAAAGGAATAGGGAAGACTGCACAAATCGGTTTGATATAGCGATATCGCCAAACGAATGGGAAGAATGGGGTCGTATCTTTGCTTCGGCAGTTCCCCCACCTGTAACGCCAACCTCGACATTACACATCGACCAACTCATTGATGCCATATATAATGCCTTCAACACGGCTTGTACGGCTACTATGAAACACAAAGGAGCTGCACCAGGATTCTCGTCGCCATGGTGGAACGATGAGTGTCGGGAAGCTGCGCGCAACCTTCGTAATGCGATAGAAGAAGAAGAACGCAAAGCATGTGACAAGAAACTCAAACAGGTCACCAGATACGCCAAGCGGGACTGGGCGAACAAGTTCATCAACGAATCCAACATATGGGAAGTAGCAGCATGGCTGTCACGGACTGCCTCAGAAGTGGACTGACACATCGGTTATGACTACGATTGTCAGCTTATATTAGTCATGGACTAAGGCCGGAGTATTGTTGTAGCACGGACTCACACGCTGTCAAGCGTCTTATTGTTCTCTCTTGTCATGTGCCTATGGACACTACGTCATACTAGGATAGCTGTACTAGGGTTTGTGACTCATTACTTAGTTCAGACTCCGCTTTAAAGCGAGTCTCACATGTATATAAGTCGCCTAGTAAAGACCAGGGATCCCTATCCTGGTCTTCTTCAATTCGCTATTTTGTTTCCTTCTTCCTTTCCAGTCTGCCTCTTCTTATCTTCTTTGTCATCTTCTTCCTCTCTCATCTCTATCATCTCATCGTCTACTTAGTGGAGGTGCTGCCACGCCCTTTTCACTCTAAGGGAGCCTAGTGTTAGCCAGCCTAGTGCTCGAGAAGCCCAGCCGCGTGTTGCAAAGTCACTCACAGTCGTCCAAGTCGGACAAACGGTTAGCGAACCGTTACATTAAGACCAGGATCCACCGTGGCGTTGCAACGTACAACCAGAGAAGTTTGGGCCGCAGAAGGAGGGTTCATCCCTTACGAAATCGAGAATCAACAACCACGACAAGACGTACCAGAGTCCTTCATTAAAGGAGCCAGTTGGCGGGTGGTCAACGCAATCGAACGGTACCACGCACGGTCAAGTGCACCAGAGTATTCATCAGGAGAAGAGCATTGGTACCCAGTTGAGTTCAACACCGAACGTGCCTGTTGGACTGAAATTCGTTGGATCGAAAATCTAGAACTTGGCGGATATTGGGAAGCATTCCGCATTGCTGGACCAGACCTCGGACTTGACATAACATTACAAGACACGGCGAACCAAGACCAACTTGACCACGCCAGAAGGATTCGTAGTCAATCCCCTGACAACACCCCGACCACACGAAACAGTACACCATCAGTGGCAAGTGAAGCCAGTAACATAGAAGTACGATCCCCAGCACCACAGAGAGGGAGCGATCAGATAATCGCACTACAATTAGCTGAGTCATTACACATACAAGATCCAGTCATGAGTCATACGAGGACAATGGAACCAGCAGCAGGGGTTATTAACCCACACACCGGACACATGGAAATGCCAATGCATCCAGACGAAGTGGCATTACATCGAGCCATTGGACCCGATCAAGCCGATCCCCCTTCTGACAGAGGACGCAGAAGTTCACCAATAATACCATTCGGATGGCCGCGTGGTGGACCACCAGGACAAGGCCCAGGAGGAGGACCATTTGGCGGAGGACCCCCAGGAGGAGGAGGGCCACCCGGGGGTGGAGGACCACCAGGAGGACCCCCATTCCCGATGCCACAAGCTCCACAGCCGGGAGGACATCAAGGGGATAAACTAGTAGGCAATCCCCCCGTCATATTCACAGGAGATCGGTCAAAGGCGGAGCAATTTATCACGCAATGGCAACTTTACGAAGGAGTCAACATCACTAACACGCTCATGCGCAACCCATATCAACGAGCTATGTTTTTCCTCACTTACATTCAAGGAGCACTCGTTAACGAATGGGTCAAGGGAGTCAATGCCTGGCTCAGGACACAAGTTATAACCCAAGGATGGGCCACCACCGATGAACGCCTCTGGAATGGAGTAATAGGCGCATTTAACAGACAATACGCGGATGTACTGGAACAAGAGAAGGCTCAAGCAGAGCTTGGAAGAGGACTCCGCATGCAACAGGGAGACTTAGACGGTCTTATTACAAAATTTGAAACATTGGTATGCCACGCCAACTACGATGTCAACCAGCCTCTGGTCCTGCGCATTTTCACAGATGCATTGCCCCACGCAATGTACGAGTTCATATTCAAGAACATCCAACCATGCAACTACGAGGGATGGCGTGAAGCAGCAATTCAACAACAGAAAATGTTCATCCACATGAAGAGTCGACTCGAAGGGTTCCGATCTAAACCAGCAGCGGCACCAACATTCAGTAATTGGAAGGGCACCAATAACAACAACGCAAACCGAAGGTGGGGAGGGCCTAGCTTCCCACGCATGCAAGACCCCAACGCCATGGATACCACACCTGATCGTATACGAGGACAGGTGGCTCAGAACGAAGACTTTTTGCCCGGAGGAAACAGATATCCACAACGAGCGGGTGGGAGTCAAGAGGGAGGAATCCCTAGAGGACCCGTACAACCGGACGGAACAAGGAAAGTCCTTAGTTGTTTCAATTGTGGCAAACCAGGTCACTTCAAACGAGATTGTCGACAGCCGCTCAAAAGAAACCCCTATTACCAACAGGGGCAAGGACTGTCACGAACCCGACAAGGAAACACCAACGAAGAATATTATGCCGCTCGAAGTATAGTGGACGACCGAAGTGTGGCGGAAACTTGCACTCCGCAGCAAAAGGCACAAGACTGGTTGAGCGGGGTAGCTGAAGAAGAAGACGAGGTAAAAGACCTCGTCATGCAACAGTTGTGGAAAAGGGAGGATTTTCAAAATGTCTGAACCCAACGGCCTGGGTGAGGACTCTTCGTTGTAACTCTGTGTACATTACTCGCTATCGATCTATGCGTATTCCAGTATCGATTCGCACAAGTTACTTCATGGCTGACAAACGAGCTCTGGTAGATTCTGGCGCTACTGACAACTTCATGAACGCCACGTTCGCCAAAAAGATGGGGTTGGGGTTACGAAAACTCCCAACACCCAAGAAAATATACAACATTGATAACACCACCAAATCAGGGGAGATCACCCATTACCTCGATCTCGACGTATTCACCAAAGGCATTCATAGGGAAATGCGCTTCCTCATAACCGATATTGGAAGCGAAGACATACTCCTAGGATACCCATGGCTGGCGTCGTTTGAACCACGATTCAACTGGCGAAGCGCTGTTATTGACGAACGCGTATTACCAGTTGTTATTTCATCCATCAATCCCCGTATTATTCGACAGCGTCCAGTCATCGCAACAATAATGACTGAAGCCGAGAAACAATCCATTGTACGGACATTAGAGACACAATCCACAATCCGAGGAGTAGCAACGGAGTTGGCTGTACAAGCTGGTCAAAACCAAGTCGCAGCAATCGTCCCGAAAGTATACGAACGATTCAGCAAACTATTCAGCGATGAGGAATCCGCAAGGTTCCCACCTTCGAGACCGTGGGATCATGCTATCGACTTCAAACCAGGCGCACCCGATGCGCTGCCATGCAAAATATACCCAATGACGCAGGAAGAAGACAAAGGGCTGCTCAAGTTCCTCAGAGAACAGGAAGCTAAGGGATACATACGACCCTCTATCTCCCCATATGCTTCACCATTCTTCTTCATTCAGAAAAAGGATGGCAAACTAAGACCGGTCCAAGATTACTGGCGTATCAATGATATCACGATCAGCAATCAATACCCACTGCCACTCATTACGGAACTCCTCACGGACCTTAGCAGAGCACGGATTTTCACCAAACTAGACGTACGAGACGGGTACAACAATATCCGAATCAAGGAGGGAGACGAACACAAAGCTGCATTTAAAACCAAATACGGCCTGTTTGAACCCTTAGTCATGTTTTTTGGGTTGAAAAACTCACCAGCTACGTTCCAAAACATGATGAACTACGAGTATCGAGACACTATTGACTATTGGAACGCTAAGGGAACCGCGATCCGCATCTATATGGACAACATCGCGATCGCCACCAGTACAAATCTTGATGACCATATCAAGGCAGTATCAGCAGTGTTTGAAGTAGCTGAACGATTGGATTTATATTTCAAACCGGAAAAGTGCACCTTCCATGCCCCACGTATGGATTACCTGGGGGTAATCCTTGAAAAGGGGATAACGCGCATGGACCCCATCAAAATTGCAGGCATTAAAAATTGGCCCACGCCTACCAAAGTTAAGGACATCAGATCTTTTGGGCTTCTGCAATTTTTATCGACCATTTATCCGAGGATTCGCCCATATTGCACGACCACTCAACAAACTCACACGCAAAGACGCCGAATGGGCATGGACAGAGCGACATCAAAAGGCATTCAACGACCTCAGGGACAGGGTCACGAGCGAACCAGTATTGGCGCATCCCGAACTCGACAAGCCATTCGAGCTCGAAGTGGACGCTTCTGGCTTCGCAGTTGGTGCGGTACTACTACAGAAGAAGGAAGACGGCAAGCGACACCCAATCGCGTACTTTTCAAAGACTCTCAACGAAGCCCAACGAAATTATGATGTGGCTGATCTAGAGTTATTGGCGGTGGTAATGTCGCTCGACAACTGGAGGTCATTCCTTGCAGGATCGCCACATAAAGTGATCGTATACTCAGACCACCAGAACTTACTATACTGGAAAGAACCACACAAAATCAGCCGACGAGTAGCAAGGGAAGTACTTCGCCTATCAGAGTACAACATTGAAATTCGTCATATCAAAGGAACGTCTAATGGAAGAGCTGACGTGCTCTCCAGGAGACCGGACTACGATCAAGGAACCGACGATAACACCAATGTGGTAGTGCTTCCTGAACGTCTCTTTGCACGAACAACCGCAACCATGATACAACAACATCATCAAGATGAAGAGCGTCTCAAGCCTTGGGTTGACCCTCACCAACTCAAATGCCTCAACGGCACGTGGTACAAAGAAGGGCGGGTGGTTGTCACGGATGATTTGGAGGGCAAGCGCAACATCATCAAGGTACACCACGACCCGCCAGTACACGGACACCCAGGTATCAACAAAACGATACAACTAGTCGAACGCAACTATTGGTGGCCACAAATGTGTAAAGATATCACCGATTATGTCCAGGGATGCACGGACTGTCAGCGCCACAAGGTCAACAACCGTCCCACCAAGGCAACACTTAGACCCATCTATCCAAAACCTGAAGCTATGCCTTTCAAAACTATCGCATTAGACTTCATCACTAAACTCCCTGAGTCACAGGGATACGACTCTATCCTCACTATCACCGATCATGACTGCACGAAGGCTGCGATCTTTATACCATGCCGAGAAGAAATCAACGCAGAAGGCACTGCCGCCCTCTACATTCAACATGTGTTCGCCCATTTCAGACTACCGCGGAAGATTATCAGCGATCGAGACCCTCGTTTCATATCAAAATTCATGCAAGAAGTCTGCCGAATCACAGGGATAGAACGTAATCCCTCCACGGCATATCACCCCAGAACCGACAGACAATCTGAGCGCTCTAATCAATGGGTCGAGACCGCTATTCGCTTCATTTCGGACTACCATCAGACAAATTGGGCTCCTTATCTCCCAATTGCACAATTCGCACACAATAATTGGCCCAGTGACACCACGCGGAAGTCCCCATTCTTTCTTCTGATGGGCTACAACCCACGTGCTGATTGGATCTCGGCACCTTCTCCACTACCACAGGTCACGTTGCGCTTGGAGCAACTGAAACAGGCACGAGACACGGCGCAACAACTCATGATCAAGGCACAGCAGTCATGGGTCAAACACCGTGATACGCCCAAGTACAAAGAAGGCGACCAAGTATGGCTAGAAGGCAAGAATCTCCGTCTCAGTCAGCCGACCGCCAAGTTTGCGCCCAGAAGACATGGGCTGTTTAAAGTAATCAAGGTACTATTGCCGGTCAGTTATCAATTGGCCCTTCCCACGCAGTGGAGCATTCACCCCGTGTTTCACATCGATCTTCTCACACCGTACCAAGAAACAATAACGCACGGCCCTAATTATAGCCGCCCGGTACCTGACCTTGTGAACGGGGAAGAAGAATACTCCGTGGAGAAGATTCTAGACTCTCGGAAGTTCGGCAGAAGACGGCGTCTTCAATACTTGGTCAAATGGGAAGGGTACCCTGACTCGGACAACATGTGGGTCGATAAGGATGACGTCTTCGCTGATGATAAAGTGCGGGAGTTCAAAGCTTCAAACCCCGCCAAAGAAACACATATAAGGAGCACCTCATCCGCTAAGTCCCCTTATCCCTCTGCACTACAACAGTCTCATCTCCTCTCACAACACGCACACCGATACATGTCATCTAATGGACGCTCAGATCTTGCCGATGAACCTACTGCTGGAGCGTACGCTGACTCCGCCTCTGGGCCTGAGGACGCCATCATCGATTCCATCTATGACGACATCAGGCGGATGGCCACAGCACGAACCGAGTCTATCCTTAGAGCGCAGGCCACCCCATTTGAA
The DNA here is from genome assembly GCA_963281015.1 of Lactarius tabidus. NCBI lineage: Eukaryota > Fungi > Basidiomycota > Agaricomycetes > Russulales > Russulaceae > Lactarius > Lactarius tabidus. The sequence continues at coordinate 3,513,429 of OY725476.1, read as the reverse complement.
CCAAGACCCCCTTCCCCATCCACTAATACCATCGCCAATGCATTCCGACAACTCACCTTGGCAGACGCCGCCGAATCTCGCGCTGCAGCTGAATCCGAACACGTCCTTACGCTTCAAGTGCCCGAAGCCATTGTCACTGGGGATGCTAACAGCGCGAGAGTGGCATCGGGAGCAGCTTCTGGAAGCGCGGAAGAAACACGACCTGAAGAACCGCCGGCGCCGTCAGGCCGGCATGCTTCCGCTAGCCCGGTGTCACCCTCTGATATCGGATTCTGCGATCAATGCCATGGACCAAGAGAATACTGCCATGGCCACGAGTCTCCAGCCCCCACTCCAGTCCCAGCTCCCGCTAACCCAGTCCCCATCCCCGCACCAACCACTCGCACCGGCGCAATGGCGCACTTTCGCCTCACTCGTGAAGAAGCCATGTCTCTGGCGGACAACATTGCCAACGCCCTCGAAGTCCGTCGTCAAGATTCCCCTGAAGTACCGCCTCCCTACCCCGAAGACCGGCAAGTTGCCGAAGGGATGGGTATACGACGTGGCCGAGGTCAAAGAGGAAGGCAACGACAACCCGTCGCTATACACTACGCCGTGCCGCCTGCTCACCCGCGCCATACGCAGCGAGGTGCACAATCAGCGCGCGGACCCCTATCGCCAGCATCGCAGGGGTACGAAGATAACCAAGGGACAAGTTACGTCCCTTTCACTATCTTAGACGCGACAGGTCGACAAGTCCCTGCCAGATACATCAAGGTACACATGACCGACAACCCTTACGTAGAAGCGCGGATGGCCATGGATGGACCCGTGCATCGGGGGGAGATTCACGCCGCGGCGGCCACCGACAGGATTGGAAGAACACCCGAGGTTGGGCAGGACGAACTGCGACTACTGGATCGCAGTTACCCCGACTGGATCCTGGTGGACGAAGCGATCGCCCATGTAGGTGACCGCTCACTAACCGCGGAGGTCATGAGGTGGCGCGGATTGGTGAAGAAGATGAAGGCGGCGCAAGAGTCTATCAGGCAAATAGAGGATAGGCTCTTTGTGATGGCGGTGGATCAGAGGGCGTGCTGGGCGCGGTTAGAGGAGGCATGGGCGGTGCATCGGATTGAGGAAGAGATGCGGCGAGACAGGCGAGTAACTGCGCTCACTGCGTGGTCGGTAGAACGTGGGCGTTTACCCTGAAAAGGGGATAATGTCACGGACTGCCTCAGAAGTGGACTGACACATCGGTTATGACTACGATTGTCAGCTTATATTAGTCATGGACTAAGGCCGGAGTATTGTTGTAGCACGGACTCACACGCTGTCAAGCGTCTTATTGTTCTCTCTTGTCATGTGCCTATGGACACTACGTCATACTAGGATAGCTGTACTAGGGTTTGTGACTCATTACTTAGTTCAGACTCCGCTTTAAAGCGAGTCTCACGTGTATATAAGTCGCCTAGTAAAGACCAGGGATCCCTATCCTGGTCTTCTTCAATTCGCTATTTTGTTTCCTTCTTCCTTTCCAGTCTGCCTCTTCTTATCTTCTTTGTCATCTTCTTCCTCTCTCATCTCTATCATCTCATCGTCTACTTAGTGGAGGTGCTGCCACGCCCTTTTCACTCTAAGGGAGCCTAGTGTTAGCCAGCCTAGTGCTCGAGAAGCCCAGCCACGTGTTGCAAAGTCACTCACAGTCGTCCAAGTCGGACAAACGGTTAGCGAACTGTTACAATGGCGACATGGACGCCGCTCTTCACACATACTGGCACTAGTCGATCACAACAGAACGCTCACGTACGATCACCAAGGCATGGCAGACCTTCTATCAGAATGGTTCTTCACAGAAGCCAGGGAAGATATTCCGACTTCATTTCCGGATGACCCCCCCAAGGCGCACACATGCAAATTCCCGGCATTCGCTAAAGAAGAACTCTTTGATCTCCTGAAACTAACGGCCAACAAATCGGCTCCAGGCTCATCCGGGATTGGCTGGGAACTACTCAAGAGAGGTTGGCCACACATGGACGAACTACTAACAAGAATTTTCACAGCCTGCATAACACTATGCCACCATCCCACACGTTGGAAGGAGGCGGTCGTTGTGGTCATTCCCAAACCAGGCAAGACAGACTACTCCAGAGCCAAAGCCCATCGACCCATCTCGCTACTCGAGACCATGTGTTACGTGTCGATGGCACGTGTCGCTCGACTTGAGCAGGTTCTACACTGTGGCTACTTCGGTGGTTCTGTTCCCGTATCCGGAGCAAGTTGGTATGAAGTCGATGAGTAAGCTCCTTTGGATGTGGGACAAGGTATGGAGGTTCCGTGATGCTGAAGGCACAGAGGAATACTCTGTGCAGACTCGGTGATAAGTGAACAGGGAAGCGCGCTGGCTTATGCTGTCACTGAGGGGAGTGAGACTGGGAAGTCGAACGACTTATGCAGCTCCTGGTTCTGGGGTTGTTCTGGTTCCGAGGTCTTAGAGTGCAAGAGTCGATATGATTCAAGAACTCAGACTTAAAGTCCAAGTGTCCTAATGGTACAGTTTATATACAACAAGTCGCCAAGCAAAGGCTACTAGTATCAGTACTAGTAAAGCCACCAAGTCGAGTAACTGCTATAGTAGGATGGCGTCATAGTCCGAGTACTACTAGTATCAGTAGTAGTATGAGTCACGTATCGTAATCTGATATGAGTCATGCACATAGATAGGGATTCAGTCAGGATAGCGAACAAGTCTGACATAGGTAGAGGGGATGTGATGACAAAGGAAAAGATGGTCCCAATGATAGTCCATGTGGTAAGTATGGTGGCATAAGCAGAAAAACGTAACACCATGAGCAAATTAATGGAGAAGGCAGTTGCAAAACGCTTCCAATATGACATCGTCAAGTACGAACTGATCCCCACCAACCAATTTGGGGGCAGAACACATTCTTCGTGCCTAGACGCAGGACTTACACTCATCCATGATGTACAAACAGCACATGCCAACGGGCTCAAGACGGGCATACTCCTATTTGACGTCAAAGGCTTCTTCGAGCACGTGAACCACGCAAGGATGGCCGCATTACTCCATAATATGGGGTTCAGTCCTGATCTGGTAGCCTGGGCCAAGTCCTTCTTAGCTGAGCGACGGATCAAACTGCGGTTTAATAACATTACGTCAGAAGAACGCCTGCAACCGGTCGGCGTACCTCAAGGCTCCCCCCTATCACCAGTACTCTCGATCGCCTACACGGCCCCACTCCTAGCCAAAATGGCTAACTGGAACAACTCGTCTCTGGGCATGTACATCGATGACGGTCTAATATTCGCATGTGCAGAAACCTGGGACGACGTCTCGACACTCCTACGGGCAAGATATACGGTCTGTGCAAACTGGCTCGGCAAGGTTGGCTTGGTGATCGAACCAGAAAAGACAGAACTCATGTTCTTCCAGAAGCCCTACGAACGCAACCCTATGCCCTCCCCTTCACGGCTCATACTTCCTGATCGGGCAATCAACTCATACTTCACAGTGGCACCCGTGAAAAACCTCCGCTATCTAGGCTTCTTCATCAACCGTCGCCTTAAATGGGAACATCATGTCTGCACCATGTGTAACCGTGCTAGGGCATCCATCAAAGCCCTCATGGTACTGGGCAACAGTATAAGAGGCCTGTCCATGGCTAACTGGCGTCTTGTCCTCAACGCAGTCTGCCTGCCGGTCATGACTTGGGGCTGTCAACTCTGGTTCAAGGAAGGCGGCACCAAGGGTCTCGTCAAGATGCTCCAGCAAGTGCAAAACGAAATGGTTAAGGTGGTCGCAGGCGCTTTTCACACCACCCCTCGCGAACCCTTACTCCAAATCACACGCATGTTACCAATGCGACACTTCCTTGAGAAGCTGACCTACACCTCTGCTCTGCGCCTTTACAGACTTCCAAGAAATTCCCAACTATTGCGAAGACTTGGCCCAGACTGGTACACGACAGGATATGGCGACCAACTGACGATGCTGCCGGGAGGGGTCGACCAGCCTGTAAATTCTAGGACCCTGCGCCCTACAGTCTTAGAGGCACTCGCTCAAAGGGTTCCCTCATGGGGCCCTAGAGTCGACATTGTAGCAGTCAGCCCCTGGGAGGCACCCAACTGGGCAGCTCGACTGAACTACATGGGTGTTGTGCGCCCCTACCTGCGACGTGCTTGGATCCGGGACCTCATGTCTTCCGGTGAAGAGTGGAACGCGGTAATCTGTCACACGGCTGCGTGCATCACCAAGTGCGTAGTTGTAGACTTAACAGAAGTGGGCGGTGCAGCCTGCTCCTACTCAGTCAGAGGGGGTCCGCTTAATGCTCAGGCATGGACCATAGGCTCGGAGTTGACGCAGTTCGACGCGGATGCTTTTGCAATCGCTCGTTTGGCTGAAACCCTTGCCAACATTTACACAGTCGAGGCATCGCCTCCTGTTAATTTTTTCCTACTGAGTAACAATGCTTCGGCGTTGCAGGCAGTTCGTAACCCCAGATTGATCAAAGCACATGGTGCTGCAATCAGATTCCACCGGGCCTTGACACTACTAATGTTATGTCACTCACAGGTCTCAATATTCTTGGTCTGGGCCCCATCAGACGACACCCTTCCAGGACATACCTTGGCACGTGACGCAGCCCTTGCCGCAAGCTGGAACTCGCCACCAGATGGGATGGACCGCATACAATCCGCAGCATTCCAGAAGGACCGAGCAAGGAAGAAAGCCTTCGCTAACTGGGAACGAGAATTTGGGCTCGAGCGTTGTCTCGCCCAATTCAGGCTTCGCTGGACAGGTGAATCGGGAGAAGGACATGCTTTCCGAGAAGGCATCATCAAGGAACCGCCCTCCGTCGGTCACCACCCCCTATGGGCAGCCGCAACAGAAGTCGAGAAGGATGAAAACAGTAAGAAAACCCGCATCCCCAAATACTCTCGGCGCACAACATCTGCGGCACTACAACTTGCAGTAGACCACGCTTTCACCAGGTCTTACGCTAAACGCTTCCGACCAGCAGACCCGCCGGAAACCACTGCATGCCCTTGCGGAGCTCAAACCAGAACTCTGTCACACCTAATCTGGGAGTGCCCAAGGCTGCTCCAACACCGCATCAATGCGGGTATACACACGCATAATCGCACGCTTACATTGGAGAAGCTCCATTCCTCCACAAAATACGTGCATCAACTTTTGACTTTCATTTCTGCAGGAAAAGTCGCGTTTCGTCCAACGGACTTTGATATAATTATACCCATTCCCCCGGACCCGGATTGAAGTTTCATTTCCACTTTCGTAAGCGCGTCTTACTATACTATTCTCCCAGTCTTCGGATTCAAACAAATACTTATTTACAACTGAGCACATCCGGAACGGAAGCTCCTACTTCTTAACTACTTACTCGACTCGGTGATTCTGCCTTGCGTGTAGCTACCTTTGTTCAACTCCTTAGTACTTGTTCGTATGTACGACCGGTCTTTGTCTCGGACATGTCCCCCGGTTTATAAATTGATTTTTTTTTTTAAAAAAAAAAAACCCATTTCTCCCACAAGCTCACAGAGCTCGATTAGTTCACCCCACTCTCGGGCACACTCCCATCCCCACGCCGCCCCCTTCTTTCACTTCCTCACTCCGACTTCGCTAGTGCCATGTACGAAGCATTTGAACCAACTGTCACCAGTCTCCCCATGCCGCGCATGTCGTCGTCAGATTCGGATTGTGACGACGTCGACTCGTCCCTTGGACTACTACTTGATCGCTCTGCCACGTCTTCGAAAGCCTATGGAACGTCTTGAAGATTTGAAGCGGGTCAATGCCGACCTCGGCAAGAAGCTGGTTGAAGCGGACGCACGCTGTAACGAAACTCTCGGATCATGAGAGTGAACTGGAGGAGATGGGAGCGCGTCTCGAAGAGGCTAAGGCCGAACTGAGTGCGGTGAAACGCGAAGAGAATGAGCTGAGGAAAAAAGGACGCTCGAACCAGACCCAGATCGTCGCCCTGGAGAGCAGATCGCCAAGGTCCAGAAGACGCTCGACAAACTCCAGAAAATGTACAATTCGTTACAAAGCAACCAAGAGAAATTGCGTGCGTGTTTCCTTGACTTGCTTTATTCGAACGTACTGATTCGATATGTGGTCGCAGACGAGTCCGATGACTTGCGGAATACCCTTCGCCGAAAGGACGAGAAGATCCGGAATTGTCGAGAAAGTCTTTCACTCCAGCAGATGGAAACGAGCAAGTTTCTCAAGGAGAACGAAGCGTACGAAGAACGAATTGTGTTGCTCGAACAAGACCTGGCTTTCGCTCAGTGAGCACAATCGAGCCTGGAAGAGCAGAAGCAGGAGAACCTCATGCTCAAAAGGGCCATCGATCGCATGCGATTCGACATGGATGAGTTACGCGCGACCCTCACGAGCAATGCTTCCGGCGACTCTAGCGGAAATAGCAGCGCCCCCCGGTAGCGTCAGCAGAAGCTTAGGTGCAGAGCTTCTCAGCGAGATGAAGGACGATAATGGGTGGGTCGAGACGAGGAGGCGGATTCGGCAGCAACCCTGAAGGAGCTTGGCATCGAGGACCTCGGTGAGAATACAGACGACGAAGGTATTGTACAAACGATAATCACTCAAAAGAAGAAGGTGCATCTTTTACCATCAAACCCTGCGCTTTTCCCTTTTCCTGATTTTTCATTCAGCGTGGCTTGAGTAGGGCCAATCAAATAAGATCTTTCACTCCAAAAGACGGAGCAAGCCGCTGCATTTACACAATACGACTCCAAACTCTTCCCCAAGACATCAACAACTCAAACAGATCCACCACCGAAGATCGTTACCGCCTCATTCGGCGCGCAGACCGATATATCGCCCAACTCTATATCTGCACAGACCGACGCACCCGCATCACGCGTCACGACGGAGGCGGAGATTCAGGCTGAGGAAACCACCGACTCCCGTTCGCCCTCGCCCCAAGAAGATGACGAGGCACTCGCTTCGTCATCCTCCACCGCCCTCCTCCCCACCCCAAAGGCCAACCCGACATCGCTTAATCTCCTCCCGGTTAACTCCCCAACGGACCTCCCTCCCTCTTATAACCAAGTGACGTCCGAGATCCCGTTCCACGACCTCCTACATCTTCTTGACAACGACGACCTCTCCTTCGCTTACATCCCCGACCCACAAAAGCGGCGCGATCGTCGTATTGCGGTGGAGACTCCACGGAGCTGGCACAGCGGCCTTAAGCTCCCTCTGTGGCCATGTGTATGTGTCAGCCGAGACGCTCGAATAGTGGCGCGCGCTTAAAGCCAAGGTTGGTATCAGCTGCAAGGTAATCGACCATGGGCTCGAGGACGCCGCTTGGTCGAGCTTTAATACGATTCATGCGACTGGCGAAGGCTTCCCTGGTGAAGGCTCAACGGCGGAGTGGAATTTCGTGGGGAGGGTCGGAGGCGGTGCGGTGCGGTGCGGATCGCTCGTGGCCGACCTAGTTGCCTCAGAACTCTTCCATCCTAATATATTTCTGCGTCCGCTGGTGCGCCTAGTCGACGCATTGGCGCCTTGACCTTTATCAGTCGCCAGCCTTACATTCGTGTAACTATGCCTACAATTTCTTGTTACAGTATATCTATGTTGTCGGACTAATGCGCATGCATATACCATACTACCCTTGTAAACAAACGCTCTTTACTCGATTTTGTCTCTTGATCCCTCGCGAATAGTGCAATGCATCATGCCTATGCTCACCGTCATTCGTTTGTTACTCCACACAAAAGTTTCTTGGACCTATGCATGTTTTCGTTGATTTACTCATGGCTATTTTTGACGCTATACTCAGGCTGCTAACAAGCACATGTACTACGCCAACTTATTTGCTTAAACCTCCTAAACGCATCAAGTCAACATCCGACCTGTACATGAAAGTAGGAACGAGGAATGTGGGGACATCATGAGAAGTATCGATTGAGCTGCAAGATTGGCATCCAACTCCCCGCAGAGACGTGAATCGCTCCAATTACTATGATGTCGCTCCGCTGGATACCACCTGGCCCTATACGCCACTGCTCGTGCTCGCTATCGGTACCTTCGGGGTCCAACTCACGATACTGGTGTGGGAGAAAATGAACTCAGTACAGGTATTTTGTTCTTAATCGGTCAAAAGGCCTGACCTGGAGAAATTCATCTACAGATCGCCCGATATTTTGAGCGAATGTAGATATATTTATTGGGATGATGACCTTCCCATCACTAGTCCCAACTTGGATGTGGCGCTTGAAGTCTTTGTAGCCGAGCCACTAAATCGAGGCCAGGTTCAGTGGGCGTCACTTATTACATTGCGGGCAATGACACCAACGTGAATGAGGATATATGTCATCGTTATCTCGAGCGGAGCGAAGTGGTGTGCGTCGCGAAGATCGTGACATCGACCAGCTGCGGCAGCTTCGAGGGAAAGACTAAGTCTCCCGTATACGTCCTCGAAGAAAATGGGCATTTGCAAATGCAATAGCGCCTCTTCAACGCGCTGCCTCTTATCGGTAATGGTGTGAGAGGACCACATCGTCTGGGGTACCACGACGCCTCTGTCCACGACAGCGCGGTCAAGAGGCCAGAAAGGACTATCCAAAGGTTCCTCTATGACGCTGCGTCCGGTGTCAGAACCGACAACGAAGAAATGGTGGCCCTCTCTGTCGGGAAAAGACATTGATAAAATCTTTGGAAACGAGTCGATCTTCAGCAAGCCGAGGAAGTATCGCTCAGCTTGACCAGGTTGAAAAGTCCGGGCGACGTAGCCATCCACGAGAAGAGACTACGGGGGAAGAAAGAAGGTCATATCAAGAGAATGAATTCAGGTTTCTTCTCGTACAGTAGTAGTACCGAACACGTTTTGTGGTGTTCCGAGTCCCGATGACTCGGAGGTGGCACAGCTGTTTTCATACCATTGGGGATGGGACTCCCTCCCCACTACTTACGTGTGGTGACACATTCACGTAGTGATAGTTGATATGTGAAGGGTGTCGAAGATGGAGATAGTAAACGGAATAGTCACGAGGTAGCCTTTGCAGGACGAAAAACTTACCCCGCTCGTAAAAAATGGACGAGAGGCTAGCTACGCAAACTAGATCTGTACCATCACTTGTACTGTTGTCGGCGGGCGACAGATCTTTTGGATAGCACCTCCGCCATGAGAAATAGAAAAGCTCGTGATAATACCACGAGCTCACCTGTACCAAATGGATTACGGTGGATCTTCGGCTCGGAGATTCGGAGACGACTTAACAGTCCATCTAGTTGGAGAGATTCTAGTGGCTGGATTCAAGAAAATATCAAATACCATGGGCGTACAACATAAACTTTGACTCACAGCACCTCCCTGCGCAAAATGAATTCCATCCAGCTGTGCCAGGTCATCATCATGAACGAGGACCATATCGCAATTAGGTGCCCCCTACAGTTTATATTAATGTCAACGCGCAAAGCTGAAGTAGAACTCCCTGTCCAGAGTGCTCACTTCGGCGATACATTCTAGTAGCATGTGGAGAGGCTCCCGGTACTTGAAGGCTAAGCTGAAGATAAAGCCCCAAAAAAGCACCGCAACGCTTACCTTGCGTGAAGCCTGTATTGGAATGTGTTCCACCTTTGGCTTCGTGCTGGCCGCACATCCCTCTGGGTCTGGTTTGGGTCCTGCTGGGTCCTGAAGCCTTGGCAATATCTTGGATTTACGAGCGACACGAAATCCTCGTACGAAGATGCACTGATCCACTGGTAGGTCCTAGCGTGAACAAGATCACGCGATCACGCGAAAAGTATGTCAAGAGTCGTTGACCAACGCAACCTACGGTACATACCTCACCTGAGGGGCCACGACATAACACCGCCCCTCGAATGCGTCTGATTGTGTATTGCCAGTTGATGGTAACAACTTGCTTGATAACTTCGTCAACAATATTATTACGGTAATCCAACTTTATCCCGAATGATGCCTGTGCATCTTCCCGGCCCCCAGGGAAAACGATATTGGTACATGATCTTGCGCGATGAGTCCCAGTGACCAGGATGATATCCTCCATTTGGTTAACTCCCAGCTCCAGTTGTCGTGCCCACGCGAACCAGCGGTCTATATGCTTAATTATCCATGTGCCGAACCTTGCCCTCGCCACCGTGTCCTCCCTCTTGGCCTCCAATGGCAGGCATAGTACTGCACCTTGATTTTTCGGGCACGACAAAGAAGCTTGCCACTGCACTTCGCCCACCGGTTCGGGCCCCAAGGTGACGCCAGTTGAATAAAAAAGATGAGGATCAAGAACGCCAATATCAATATGGTTTTCTATGTTGAGTGTCAGTTGTTCGTGGCATTCTGGAACACCGAAGTTGCTATGGGACGGATGGTTCGCGGGAAGTAAAGCGTTAAAGAGACGGCGGAATTTGCCCTCGCGAATGTAACCAACATCACCAATCTCCACAGCGGGATATAAATTCCCAGGATTTGGGTCCCAAAGGGCATGGCCATAGGCGGGAACGAGATTCAAAAGGTGATGGCGAAAGATATCGTAGTGAGCCATTGAAAGAATAGCATAGGCGTTAAGCACGGGTCTGGGGTTTGGCTATGGTGAAACCCCGGCGTTCCGATGAGAGGATGGAATGAAAGAGGGACCTGAGGGACCTCGGCGTTACCTCGCTCTTGGCACGTTGTCCTCGTACCAGTTACAGTAGTACGTAGGCGCCTCTCTTACCCATTCCGCCATTTTGGTTTGATGGCTCTCGGCGTGGTATGCATTGCCATCAGTAGCTGGAGTAACTATTAGTAACGAAACTAAAACTAGTCCCGAAAAAGTTGTTTCGTAGATTCTTGCGTAGATTGTGATTGTTTGTATCATATCCATACACAGTAATCGACCACTGGCATGGCAAACTCACCTGAGGATACCCTGAAGAACACCCCCGATGAGACCAGCCTTGGCGTGGACCTCAGAAAGGTACGTTGGTATATCATAGCATTGCAATCCGTCTACTACTACATCGCCGATCGTGAAAAAGATCGACGTTCTTCCTGCGTCATTCTACACCCCGTACCTCTCGCAAGTCGCCAAAGCGCGCAAAACTAGTCCCAGTGCGTTGCGTCCCACACCTCCCGTCCCTCTCCACGGCACACTCATATCTCTTATGCATGCATCACGCAGTCCGCGGGCTCTTCCCTCTCGAACAAACGCCTGGGGTGATATCGCTCCTCGCTGGAAAACCCAGCGCCGCGATGTTCCCGCTCACCGGCGTCGAGCTCTCAACGCCGCGCGTGGACGGCTCTAGCTCCGGTACCGAGGAGGTGAAGCTCAAAGTGGACGACGATTTGCTCGCGATGGGCCTGCAGTACTCGCCTACGAGCGGGATCCCACCGATGGTCGAGTGGTTGACGGATTTTCAAGAACGGGAGCATGGACGAAGATCGCTCGAGGAAGGGTGGAGGCTCAGCATCACTGCTGGGTCTCAGGATGCGATTTACAAGGCGAGTTTGTTTGTTCTGCTATTCGCGAGACCGGGGCTGGCGTGCCTGCTTGCTCCGCTTTCTGTCTGGCTAACTCGCGTTGTCTATCTAGGCTATACAAGCACTCGTGAACCCGGGAGATCCTGTTTTGATTGAGAAGCCCGTCTATGCGTCGGTGGACTTTTGCTCTTTGGGGGCTCGGGCGTTGACGGCGTAGATTAGCGGCGTCATTCCCATGTTCGAGACGTTGCATTGCGAAATGATAGGTGCGTCGCATGGCGATTATCGTCTCAGACGCACGTTGATGGTATCCATCCGCAGAGATTGAGACCGATGCTGACGGGCTCGACTCGCAATCTCTTCGAAACATTCTGGACAGCTGGCCCTCGTCCAAGCCAAAGCCTAAAATCCTTTATGCCATCCCGGTGCGCATGTTTACCCTCGAACATATAACAATCTCATATCGATTTGTGAAACAGTACGGATGCAATCCGACGGGAACAACGACGGCGCTTGTGCGTCGCCAGGACGTTCTAGACATTTCGCGGAAACATAATATCCTAATCCTCGAAGGTCTCGCGACCAAGCTTTCGGTGAATCCAAAAATACCAACGTGCTTTATTTCTAGACGATCCGTACTACTTCATGTACTTCGGCACGCGTCCGCGCATCCCGTCGTACTTCGCTCTCGAGGCCCAAACTGGGGACCGCAGCGTCGGTCGCGTACTGCGCTTCGACAGCTTCAGCAAGATCATCTCCGCCGGCATCCGCATCGGCTTCGTGACGGGGCCCACGGTACTGGTCGACGCAATTGACAAACACGTAAGTACTCAGCTCTCGTTCCCAGCGTTGTTTTGTTAAAGGTGCTCTCAGACGGCCATCGCGAACTTGCAGTCGTCGTCCTTCGCCCAGGCGGTCGTCTTCACCCTCCTGCGTGCTTGGGGGCGCGACGGCTTCCTCGCCCACACGAGAAAAGTGGCGGATTTCTATCGCGCAAAGCGCGATGTGTTCGAGGCGGCTATGCGGCGGCACCTCCACGACCTCGCGGAATGGAACACCCCAGAGGCCGGAATGTTCTTCTGGTAAAATTTGAGCCCAAAACATCCCATCTACCCATGCTGACGGCGAACGACCCCTTCAGGTTCAAGCTCCTGCTCGGCGAGGACGGAGACTCGGCGAGCGTCATAAGGACCAAGGCTTTCGCTGGCGGCGTTCTTGCGCTCCCAGGCACCGTGTTTTTCCCAAATGGAGAGCGTACGACTTATGTGCGCGCGTCGTTTAGTCTGCTGGAGGAAGAACAGGTGAACGAGGCACTGCGCCGGCTGCGGGTGGTCCTGCTGGCAGAGAGGGGGCTAGCCGAAAGCATTAGCTCGTGAGGACGGGACAGCGTACCAGAAAGAAGTACAGAGTACGCGAAAGTTATACACTGTAAATCGCTCCAGTGCCAGGGTCGTACCATTATGTGTGTGAATTGAAATAATGATCGGGACTGCCGGGGTAGCTCAGCTGGGAGAGCAACAGACTGAAGCGCACATGGCATTCTGGAGGTCCCGTGTTCAATCCACGGTCCTGGCATTTTTGCTTCCAGAGAATGTGCACTTTCAATACTTTGTTATCGTTCGGTTTGAGAGGGAGATGCGTATTAACGATGAATCAGTAGAAGGTCATGTGGGAACATAGAACACGTTTGGTTTTTTTTTGAATGCATACAAGCCCCAAATTCCCCTGCGTCCGTATAACACGTATTTACTCCCGAGGATTACCACGACCCACGCCAGCAAATTGCGGGCGGAACTCGCCTCCTGGTGTGTCCTTCTTTCCACCGTCGTCGCGCCGGCGGTAATCATCGCGGTCACCACGAGGAGCTCGGTAAGCGCCTTCGCCACCACCTCCTGGGCGCGGCTGCGAAGGACGGGACCGAACGGGTTTGCGATGTGTCTCAGGGACAACTTCGGCAGGAAGGTGGAGCCACTCGCGGAGGTACTCAACGCCCTCGGAGGTGAGTGTGTAGTAGTAGTACTGCCAGGAAAACCGGGTCTTGACGTATCCGCGGGAGGTGAGTGACTGCAGAGCCTTGATGACCTCGAGGTTAGGAACATCAAGGTCGTCGTGCTTGGAAGCATTAAAGTCCTTCTTTGCTACCAGAACACCCTCTGCGTATGTGGGAAATATGAGACATGGAATGAGCAAGAAAGAGAGGTTGCGCACCCTTGAAGAGGTTTTGGTAGATAACGCGTTTGTTCTCCTTAGTAATGATCATGTTGGAATATTGGTGAGGAGGGCTCCCGAAAATCGGCTGTCAGGATATAGGATTGAACTGGAACTCCGTCGTACTGTATCCAGCTGCAATGGAGTTGGGTCAGCAGCCATCCGAAGATATTTTCACGCATCCAGCCTATTTCCCCGTACCCGATCCTCCCCAGGGCTAACGAAATGACCACTCTAGCGGGAATAGTACTACTCACCGTAAGCAGGAGTGTCAGACAAGTTGCACGATATCGCTTCGTAGTCGTCGACTGTTCGAATGCGTTGATCGTGTCGCTGGCGGAGTTTTGAGTTCATATACCATAAAAGGAAATAACCGCCCGGACGCGAGCCGAGCCGATTTCACAATTCACAGCGGTGAACTGAACTGAGTGTGTTTCTACGTCTTGCCTTTGCACCCCCACCTCGTTCTATCCGCGCAATGAACCGCTCTGTTCCCTCATCGTCTAACGGCACAGGCTCCCCAAAAGCTTCCAGGTCTCGTCTACCTGTTCCGAGTGCGAGCACGCGTCCCGCAAACTCTCAGGTAGCTGGTGCACGCGTCACGGACCCTTCTCTCTTGACCGCTACGCCTTCCACCCTTCGAGTCCCGAAATCTCCTTCCGTTCGGATTCGCACTCTATCTTCAAATGCAAAGCCCTCAGGCTCTTCGTCTCCGCAACCATCTCCGTCGCCGCGCGACCGAACGCGAACCAAGTCTACCACAAAGGCACCTCCTCGTACTCGGACAACCGAAGATGAACCGGCTGTACCTCCAAAGGCGCCTGCTCTGAGTGTGAAGGAAGCCATTGCACTCAAGCGCGCAGAAGCGAAGAAGGCGATGGCTGCTCAGAAAGCGCACGTGAGTTCGGCAGGTATCGAGGACGCTATTCCATCGACATTGGGGGTCACTGCGACAGACGAAGATGACCTTGGTCGTCTTTCCGTACGTGAAACCATACAGCGTGCCCGTAGCTCGGGTGCGTACTTCAGTGACATCTTCTGCATCTCGCTTACCGTTCAAGACCGGAAGGTTCTCTCAATCTCGCGTCACGCGATCTTCCTTGTCTCCCTTCAGCTTTGTTCGAACTCCATCTCTGTGTAACACCAGACAAGCTTGCTAGTGTGCCAGAGGAGCCAGCGCTTCCAGAGAAACCATCTAGGAGAGACACTTCAAACTCTACGACCTGGTACGACCAGCAAGATCTGACATTCCTTCGTGCACGGGATAACCAGATCGTTGAAATACAGCATGAGATCTCTCTATTTGGTTCTCTCAAAACCATTGACGTGCGTGCTGCATGCTTCTCTTTGCAACAAAATTTGCTGAAGCTTACCCAATAGTTCCAACGTAATCGTCTTGTGACGCTCCCGGAGACCTTCGCAGACCTAACCTCCCTCGTCAGCCTTGATCTTTCGCACAACGCACTGACCTCCCTCCCGACACAGTTTTTTGCCCTTCCTTCCCTCTCCGTGCTCGACGTTTCCCACAATTCCCTCACTGCCCTACCTTTCAACACTCCTTTTGATCCTGCAACGAAGACACATGCGCCGACCAGGCGCTCAAGCGATTTTTACTCAGCTCCTCAGATTGTGAGAGCCACACGTCCCCTCCCGCGCCTCACCTCTCTCGACGCGTCACACAACAAGATCATCGCCTCGGATATTCACAGCGACGGCATTCCGCCGGACCTGAAAACCTTTAACCTCACATACAACGCCCTTGGCAACGTTGCCGGACTCCTCGCTTCTCTAAGCGCCGTCACTCAGCTCGTGGAGCTGCGCATGTCCAAGTGCGACATTGATGATACATCCTTCCCTACTTCCCTCCTCTCTTCTGGTGCAAATGCGCGGCCCTTCCCGAAACTGGCCATCCTTGACCTAGAAGAAACCCGCGCCACGAAAGAATATGTTTCCACCGCGTTCTCTGCCGTGGCACAGACATTAGAGTTTGAACTATCCGTCGATGACCATCGAACGGTACCAGCGGGTATCCTCGCAGTGGCCGTTGGCAAGCGCATCGTGCGTGAGGCATGGGAGATCGAAGCAGACCGCCAGGCCCAGCGTCTCCTTGAGAAGCGAAGCGGTGCAAATCTTCGCGCTGCAGCAGCTGCATCTGCACCACCACCCCTGCCGCCAGCGCCGCCCGTCCTCAAGGAACAATGGGAGATCGACGCAGAACAGGGCTTGCTCACTGAAGGCGCACAGCGCCGCGCACGAGCTGAGGCTACACAGCGCGTTGCCGATGACGTGACCGTCGAAACACCCGCAGCAAGCGCGACGGAAGCCTCTACGTCGCTAGATCGCTATTGGGACGCACGCACGTTCACGCTAACGCTCCCTTCTTCCACTGGCCGGTCCCCGCGCGCTGGCTCTAGTATCAATGAGCCAGAGCCGCTCCCACGCGCGACTCTTCCTCTTGCGCTGATCGCGCCTCAATCCTTCGTGGACACGCTACGCGTGCTCGAGCTCCGCGGGCGGCGCGCAGAGCCCGCGTTCATCTTACCCGCAAGCGGCGACTGCGCGCCGCTATTGCCGCACTTAGAGACGCTCAACCTCGAGGGCTGTGCGATGAGTGATACGGTCCCCGGAGCGGAGGGAGGCACGCTGCGTGTGCTCGCGCGGCTCTTCCCGAGCCTGCGAAACCTGGAGCTCGCGTATAATGACTTGACGGGCGCCGCGCTGGCCTGTGAAACGCTGGAGGAGCTGATGTTTGCTAGTGAGGCGGGTGGAGATGGACCGCGGCGTGCTGGGCTACGCCGTTTGTGCTTGTGCGGGAATAAGATTGTAGAGCTTGAGGGACTGCGCGAACTTGCGCGGTCGGTGTTCGGTGCTGATGATGGGGAGGACGAGCGACGTAAGAGATGGACGTTGGAAGAGCTGGACGTACGGGAGAACTCGATCGCAGTGCTCGCGGGCGAGCTGGGGCTGCTGCCGCTCGAGATTTTCCTCGTGGATGGCAATCTGTGAGTGATCTTCGACTTGGGGCGAGATGCTGGATGAAGGCTGATTGATTTTGTCCGAATAGGTTTCGTGTGCCACCGCGGCGCGTGTGGGAACGTGAGGGTACCAAGGGGCTGTTGACGTGGCTCCAGGGTCGGCTGGGGAATTGAGTACCTCATGTGCATTTTCGTATTTTGGCGTTGAACGTTGAACATTAAAGTTTGATATCGTTAGTATCCTAATCCTAATTGCATTCCCATTTTCCTGGGACTCGCCCAAGCACCTAGATAAAATTCACTCGTGGCCGTTACCTCGTCTTTCTGCCTGACATCACATCCCTCAACTCGAGCATGTTGCTGTCAGGAGGTCATATGTACTCTCTAGGCCATACGATATTACAGTACACACGGCACGTTTAGCTTTTCTATAATCACTTTGTGCTTCCCCCAACGCTTTTCAACGTCGTTTCCGAGTCCTTTCAAGTTCTAGGCGTAACTTACCTCCTTCACCCTCACAGCCACTGCCAATGGCGAAAGTGAGTCTCGGGCCTGGCTTTAGCTAATACAATACTATCGATACCGACCGTCAACTTGGCGCTACCTCTTGTCTTGCTTCGTAAACTCGTAAGCTTATCATCACGATTCACAAATCTATGCTCACTTTTGTCGCCACTACCCTCGCCTTATCTTCAATCTCCTTTTATCTACGGTCCTAGCACGGGGCCAAGGAAGAGAGCATAAACCAACACATATTTGCCCAAAACGCTTGAATACCACGGCCGACACTGGCACGCATGGAAAAATCCTGAACTATCGCCATAAGGTAGCGTTTGAAAAGCCCCCAAGTCGATCTAAGCGAATGCACAAGTAACTGCATTTAGATGGCAGGTGGGATTTTGAGAAGGAAGGCAGTGCTACGACACATTGGTCCTAAAGGTGTGTTAGAGAGGCGCTCGCATCCTAGTATGGCGGCCCAACTCGAAGCTGCCCTAAAAGAGGTTTAAAATTGTGTTCTCGTCCTAGGGCCTTCAGGTTCTCTTTACACCATCACCACATCTCTAGCCGCTCTTGGATCCTACGAATGGCCCACTACGATATATTCCGTCACCACCTTGCCATCAAGTTTCCCGCCTATGGGCACGCTCTTTGGGACCCCGATCCTGGGAATCTATCTCCCGCCGTGGAAGTCGGCGATGTCGGCTACATCTACGAAGGCAAATTCAACCGTCTCTTCAATGTTCTACTCCCCGCGGATCATCCATCCCATCGCAACTTTGGTGTTCCAGAGTACCACGAACAGCTGACACTTGACGTGGAAAACCATATCAACAGTAGCAACCTGAGTCCCAATAGTTTTTGTTCGGCCAAAGTCACCTCGATACCTGTATCCGAGCGGCTGGCCAGAGGGTAACTGAGTTGCTCAATTTAACTGTTCTGTCAATCACATTTTCTCAGGCCAGATGAAATACCCAAAGTCTCCTATTCGTGCCCGATGAAAGAAGGCGCTGTGTTATGTCTCCCAACACAAGCCAAGGGAGAGAACACTGTAGCAAGGACAAAATTTGGAAGATGGATCATCAAGAATATCGATCGCTGGTTCGCGTGGGCTCGACAGCTTGAACTGGGGGTTGATAGAATGGAGGATATCATCCTGGTCACTGGGACTCATCGCACAAAATCTTGGACTAATGTCGCTTTTCCCGGAGGTCAGGAAGGTGCACAGGCATTATTTGGTTCAAAGGCAGATCACCGAGGTGGTGTTCTTTCCATTCACTGGCAATTCTCACACGAGTACAATCGAGGAGTGGTGCTGAATTGTGGCCCTGATGGCGAGGTACGGCCGTACACGGGTTGTGCTGGCAAATAAAATACTGAAATACCTTTCGCGTGATCTCGTTCACGCTAGGACCTGCCGGAGGATCAGTGCGTATTCATACGAGGATTTCGGGCCGCTCGTAGGTTCAAGATATTGCCGCCGAGGCTTAAGGGGGCTGCAGGACCCAATCCAGATCCAGAGGGAAATGACGAGGGGTCAGACGCGGAACTCATACCGATACCTGCTGTACCAGAGGTAAAGCCGTTGCACTTTTGCATTCTGGTCTTCATTTGGTTTCCAAAGTACCGGGATCCTCTTCACACTCTACTAGAATACCTCGCTGAAGTGAGTGCTGAGTCTGTTGATATAGTTCTTTCGCACTGGCACTTCTGACCCTTATACTAGGCGCCGCCTCGTGGTTGCAACATGTTCCTCGTTCATGATGACGACTTGGTACAGTACCTTGAGATTTACGGCAGTACTGAGAATCGAAGCCTAGGTCATTCATTGCATCATTGTATTGATATTGTCTCACTTTTAGCCATTAGACCCTCTCCAACCAGATGAAATGTTAAGCCACTTACGAAGGCTCGGGCTAGTAGACCACTGCAATCTAATTGGTGGGCCCTTTCAGTATTGCAGCATTCTGATTCTCACAACCGAGGCGCCCACCCGAAAGATCTGCGGGAAGGTCGCTCAAGAGCTCGCTACAGCACCAGTGCTGGTACAGAATTTGCTCTGCCAGTAGTAGCCACACTCACAGACCTTTGGGAAGAAGAGTGTAAGTTTCACGTTTTCCGAGGCCGAATCTTGGTTACATCAGAGTTACGATCGCTTCCAAAGATGACGAGCCTGAGTCGGACCGTGACTTGTCATTAAACCTCTCCGCTGCTACTGAGCAAGACTGGCAGAGTCTCTACGGCGAAACTACTACTAGCACTCCGACAAACTACGTCGACAGTATCTCTGGTAAGCAAATCCCTCCGAGTCATATACTCTTGGCCTAAATATCGAGTGTGCATTGAGGTGACCCCGTTGGCGACCTTAAACGTTACCTCGAGTATCACCCCCAATATGACAGGCTGGCGTGGACCGGCAACGAGAGACTACAATTCTCGTGGGCGCTGAGGCAACATAAGGGCATCCATTACGCTACTGCTGAAGGTGAGTTTTTCAGCCGTGTTACAAACCTTATACGCTGAGCTATCGTAGTCGGGGGCAAGGGTATTGGCCATGGGGCAGGCCCCTCCATTGCTCATGCAAAGGCGGGGGCTGCCTCTATGGCACTACAGCACCTAAGGCCTTCCCGGGCCCGCACTGTGAACAATGATTATTATAGAAATTGATACTCATTTTCAGAAATCAGCCTAGTGTAGTCATGTTACTAGTGGCTGGTCTGAGATCATTCTGACTTTTGGCGCTGATTATCATCCTATTCTATACTGAAATTGATGAAACATGAAATCGTGTGGTGTAGTCATTCTAAAAGATATCTACGTTTGGATGACCGAAACATTGCAGGTGAATATCAGTCTATGTCAGTCTCCTGGTGGTGACCACCGCCATCAGTGGCGGTGGTCACCACGCAACATTATTTGATGACCACGACTCAATTGTAAGGCTCAGTCCTATCCTCGCACAGGACTATTGCTTGAGGTCCTGAGGGCTCAGTAATTTCTGTCACAATATAAAACCAAACTGGAACACTTGCCCTAACATCGTTGGACATGATCATGATAAGCGGCCATCGCGTCCAACTCCTCGTCTCCGTGGCGTCCAAACTAGCTCCGTTCCCTTTCAAGGAACGTCGACAAACAACCCAATGAGTGCCAGTGCGAGAAAGCCAACACGAACCGTATGTTTCTCACTTCGAGCAACCACACATGATGACCTTGAGGCTTTTGACGACGGAATACACCATCGCACGACCCAATTCCTTCTGCCACATCATTCGTATTCAATGAAGCACTCACATTCACGCCGATGACATCGATGACTCGTTGGTTCAGCCTTTGCTATCGTATACGGTGTACACGTAGGACTTTGCCTTGAAACACAGTGAATGAAAAGAAAAGCAAAGTCGCAGCGAAAACAACAACTTAGTTTGCATCAGCGTTGAGGGTCAGAAAGACCCCCCCACAGTGCTAGTACATAATACACAACACATACACAAGTTGAATACGAGTCGCTCGCAATGCGAGCCCATCCGCAGCGACTCCGCAGCGTCAGGGGAGATTGTTCTAAGCGAAGACACCGCAATCCGCAATGAGAACCTGCTTTTGCACCTTACCAGACGCGCTACCATACTTCTCGATGGTCTGGACGATATCCATGCCCTGAACAACTTCACCTAATAAAGAGGATTTGAAATATGAGGCTCAAAGGTAGAGTCCGTACTTACCGAAAACGACGTGGGCTCCATCAAGCCAGCTCGTCACCACTGTCGTGATGAAGAATTGAGAACCGTTGGTGTTCTTGCCAGCGTTGGCCATGGAGAGCAAGCCAGGCTTGGTGTGCTTCAATTGGAAGTTCTCATCTAAGAAAAAGAGATGGGGCGAAGTGTAAACGTGGATATGTGGGGATACCTACCCGCAAACTTCTCGCCATAGATAGACTTTCCCCCAGTACCGTTGTGCTTGGTGAAATCACCTCCTTGCAGCATGAACTCAGGGATGACACGGTGGAAACCGGAGCCCTTGTAGCCAAAGCCGTTCTGGCCCGTGCAAAGCTCTCGGAAGTTCCTCGCAGTGTTGGGGACGACGCTGTCATAAAGCTTGAATACGATTCGACCCGCGTTGGCGCCGCCTATGGTGATATCAAACTGTGTATTAAAATATTAAAAGTGGAACGGAAATGAGGAAGTAAGAGGGGAGCGTACATATACGTTAGCCATTGTTGGTGGTTGGATTGAATGAGTTGGGGTCTGACTGATACGGCGTACGACTTGGTACGAGTATGATCTGATCGATATCAGTCTGGGAAAGTGAGGCCGTCCTCTACCTGTTCTGTTCACTGCTTGCCGTATATGTTCCCCATAAATGGATTATGACCGGCCCGTACAGGACTAGACTCGAGTCTACACGGCTTCAGCCGAACTCTCTTTTTGGTGCCGGTTTTCCTGTCTCACCCAGTAAATGTCAAGACGTATTTCACAAAGCGGGAGAGGTGCCTTAGGAGCGGTTTAAGTCTCTAGAGTGGTGCGTCTGCCATGAGAGCCCCCTCCGAGCCTTCCTTCTACTATCATCAGGTCTCATTGGAGCTCGCTCAAAATACAAAATACAAAATACCTACTGTTCTGTACTTCAAGTCTCCTATGCTATCGTCGGCACGATGGCTCACTACGATATATTCCGTCACACCCTTCCTTTAAGTTTCCCTCCTCATTCCTCGCGGAGTCCCATGGACCTTCGAATTAAGACTTCGACGTATTATATACCAACAGTGTATTTGTCTATTGTGAACCAGTCTTATCATCACGGTCTGGATCTTCATCATGATGCTCACTTCCGTCGTCAATACTCCCACCTTAGCCCAATCGTAGTCTTTTTAGGCAGATCAGCATAGGGCCAAGGGAGAGTCGATGAGCAGACCCAAGATACCCACCACCACCAAGAAAGCTCGAGAATTGAAATGCGCTAGGCCGCCAGGGCTGGTCATGTCTCATCTCGGCGTCTCACCTTCTGCAAATTTTGCGGGCGGGACCAAAAAGACGGCTGACACGAGTGGCAACTTGAAACGAACTCCACTAGACCGTCTCGTACAGCTGGCGCTTGAAAAGCAATGGTCGATTGACGCGAAAGCACATATCTATATGGCAGTTGGGGATGAAAGGCAGTGTTACTAGTACGCCACACAGTGCACTGCCCTTCAACCTGAAGATGGGATTTACAGGATAGAGAAGCGCCCGTACTATACGGCAGCCCAACGCCCCCCAAAGAGAGTCCCCTGTTCGCTACCTTCACGTCTTCAAGTTATTGGCTTCCGGAATCTTTTACATTCTCTCGATTTCTTTGCCACTGGCACCGCAGGTTGGCACGATGGCCCACTACGATATCTTCCGTCACCACCTTGTAATCAAGTTTCCCGCATACGGACATGCCCTTTGGGACCCAGAACCTGGAAGGCTATATCACTCCGTGGAAATTGGCGACGTTGGCTACATTCGCGAAGGCAAATTCTATCGTCTCTTCAATGCTTTACTTCCTGCAGATCATCCGTCCCATCGCAACTTCGGTGTTCCGGAGTACCACGAACAACTGACACTCAATATGGAAAACCATATCAACAATTGCAAGCCTAGTCCCAATAATTTTTGTTCTGCCAAAGTCACCTTGATACCAGATCGGAACTATTTGCTGAAGAGTAAGCCGCGCGGTTTAGATGTACTGTCACTCACATTTTTCAGGCCAAATGAAATCCCCAAAGTCACTTTTTCCTGTCCGATGAAAGAAGGCGCAGTATTATCTCTTCCGATACAGGCTAATGGGGAGAACAGGGTAGCGATGGCGGATTTCGGAAAGTGGATAATCAGGCACATCGACAGCTGGTGCGCGTGGGTCCGACAGCTTGGGCTGGGAGTTAACCGAATGGAAGATATCATCTTGATCACTGGAACTCATCGCACAAGATCTTGGACTAATGTTGCTTTCCCCGGCGGCCAGGGAGATGCACGGGCAACATTCGGGGCTAAGGTAGATCACAAGGGTGACGCTGTTGTCGTCAACTGGCTCACACGAGCTCAATCGAGGGGCGGTGTTGAATTGTGGGCCTGATAGCGAGGTATGAGTGTACGTGACGGGTTACACGAATGGGCGAGGGAGTGCCCCCCACCCCTTCACCCGCCTGTGCTAAGCGGGCGCAGGGGTGGGCCGCCATGGGGGAGACAACGCCGCCCCCTCCCCGCCACCTTTCACGCGCGAACGAGGTGCGGAAAAGGCGGCGCCCCCACTTCCCCTCCTCCTCACCCCGGGAGAGGTGCGCACGAACGGGGGCGGTGCGTGCCCCCCGCTGTGCACAAGCCCCTGGAGGGTGGGGGCGCGCGATCGGAGGGGCCATGAACACGAGAGAGGGCACGTGCGCCGCGAACGGACGCCCGGGAATGGGCATCCCCCTCCCCTTGTACCCAAGCGGTGCGGCAGGTCCCTCCCTCGGTTTGCGTGCAGGGGTGCCGCGCAAACGAGGGCCCATCCAGAAATAGGAATGGGCACCCCCTCGCCCTTCCCCCGTGCCCGCGCAAAGGGCTGCGTGAACGGGGGGGTTAGCGCACCCGAGGGCGACACGCGAACTGGGGACGCGTGCGAGTGCGGCCCCGCGTACCACCTGCACGACCCTGCGCGCGCAGCCCGCCTGCGTGCAGCACCCCGTGCCACGCGCGCGCCCCGTCTGCGTGAACCTCCCCCGCACACCCCACTTTTGGGTGTCATGCATGCCCCATCCGGTGTGCGGGGGTGCTGCACGTGGACGGGTCGAGCATGGCACGCGACAGGCAGGTTGCGCGCGCGGGGCCGTGCAGGTAGCACCCCCTCAACTGTCTATGTGCCAGGCAAGCGGGGGATGTGCACCCGCCCTTTCAACTTAGACAAAAAATTCCATAGTTTATGTAATTTATATTAGTCAATAAACATATTTTTCTCTTTGAAGTTGTGAAAATTGACATTCGGACGGAGATTGAACTTTGAGGCCGGAAAAGAGCGGACCGGGCCGTGAGATCTTTGCGAAAAGTAGCACGCAACTATCGTTGCCCCGACACATGTACTTGTTATGTCGAAACAGTTCAGCGCTTGCGGCCATTACTAATATTTGAGCACCTACGGCTCAACCTCACAACACACTTTTCCATACTTCACTGACGAGTTTCTGCTCTAGACACAAGGACACTGGCAACACGCTGGTGTGGTCTCCAGCATCACGAGACCGGGTCCAGGACTCAACGCGTGAACTCGTTGTAGCGATGGGCAACCACGTGGAGGTGCCGTTAAGACCCCGGCAGTAGCTACTGTACATGCCTCACCTGCAATTGGCTGCGACTACGTCCGCCGGTGTCTCCCAAATCTTTCCAGGAGGTGAAACCACGCAAGGCAGTCAACTTGGAGAAGGCCGGTACTCCCAACACCAGCGACGTGATCTCCGGTTCAGTCGCCTAATCAAGAGGCAGGAAACGAGTCGCAGGGAGACGGACAATCTGATGTACGGTATTGCTGGTTGAGCACGCTGAAAGTACTTCCGCGTTATCACCGTTCGCAACGTTTCACTTAGAAGATGCAAGATCACATTCCGATTCGATCTCATTTCGCGTACGTTCCCATCAAGCTATTTCACACCTTTACTCCCTACTGTACAACTTTTGCCTTCACGATCAATCCCGGCCTAGCCATTTCTTCGACATCGTCAACAAGTACTCCTAGTCAAACAAGTACACAGTCAGCCCTATCACCGCGGGACTAACTAGCATAACGTACCGAATCGAAGCTATTCTTGAAGCTGTCACGGCCCGAGATATTCGCGTAGTACTTCTGCATGCGCGCAAAGCGCTCGCTCCGGAACAGCTCGTCGTGCACTCGCGGGCCGGTGCCCTCCGCAAACTTACCCAGGTCGTTTTTGAGGTTAAGCTCCCAGCGGGCGACGAACGGCGCGATAGCAGCATCCGCGATCGTGAAATGGTCGCCTACCGCGAACTGTACGTCGGCGACGGGCGGAAGCAGTTCCTGTATCTCCGCGAGGGCGTTGAGGAACGCGTCTGGAGCCTCGCCGCGGAAGAACAGCGCGACGTGGTGTGGGAAGAGTTTAGTAGCGAATGCGTCGATGAAGAACCGCACGCGTGCGCGTTCGATGGGGTCTTTGGGGAGCAGTCCTGAGTCTGGGTAGAGGTCTGCGACGAATTCGAGTAAGACGAGCGATTCGGCTATCTTGGCCGATTCGGGCGAGGGATGCTCGGGGTCCGATTTGGGGCTCCCATAGACCACTGCTGGGACCTGGTATTACAGTACAGTACGTGGCGTCAAAAAGATGGTGGCAGAAGCGCGCAGGGAACTGACTTTACTGGCTGGATTTACTCGAGTGGCGTACCAATCGGGCTTGTTCTGTAGGTTGATCTCATACCTCGTCACGTCGGCCTTCGCCTCTTGGAACGCGAGCTCTACCTGTAACACCCATCACCAGACCGCCCCACCGCAGAAAGCCTATTAGAGATCAAACCCGCTGAGCAAATGGGCAGACCTGCAAGGCTCAAAACATTAACTTAGGATAGAGAAGCAAAGAATATCATCCGTACTTTGGCTGTGTAAAAGATTAAATCTGGGGTGGCCATGATGATGATTGAGCGTAGGTTGCAGATAGGGCGCAGCACCGCAGATATGGCTTCCTGTTATACATACCGTACGGCTCTGGGTAATTGCTTGCTAATGTCTATCGCGATGACGAGCGATGACGCGATGAAGCGGGACTCCGATGAGACTCGTCAGCCATTGCCGACGGTATGATCTTCCGGAACCGGAACTAATTTCTAGCTTCAACGGGCAAGACAAACACCCCCAAAGTGAGTGAGCGTAAGATCAGTTTGTAAGACCTTGACATGTGATTGATACGGCTTACTCAGGACCAAACCACGATGACATCCAGGGAAAATGCAGATGTGAACATCAAAGTATTGAAAGGTCCAGACGGTAAACTATGCAACACTACGCGATGATGACCCGGTACTGTACTTGATCCTCCTTAATTATATCAATCGAGTAAGTTCGGGCACATACATTCGCCATACACAATGCGATCATGATCATGATCGCGAACTGATACCGGGCGGTCAGATCAACTGCCCCTATGTCGCCTGCAGTTCCCAAGCCCGCGACCCAGAAGACCCATGTGCATACATCCGTGATCCTCCCGCATATTCACATCACATGCACTGGCAAGGCTACGTTATTCGAAGCGAATCAGAATACACTAGGTACGCTCCCAGAACATACCATTAAAGGGCTCGCTGACGAAACCGACTCGCTACAGGCTCGAGAGCAACGAGGCGCTCGCGGCGGAGAGATCGGCTCCAGCTCCGTGAATGTTCCGTGCCGGTGGAACCGCACCGAGTCCCACGCTAGATTCAAGTTCTCCCCTCGCACTGAGCTCGCGTTCATCTTGCCACGCGTGAGGACTGCGGGCAGATATTACCGCTCTTTTCGATGCCCGACCTCGAGGATCATGCGCTGAGAAATGCTGTCCACGGTGGGGTTCTTCTGTTGGAGTTGAGATCCGGATGTCGGACTGAGGTTAGTTTGTATCTCGTTGTTTCATAGTATTACTTTACGTCTCGTCTCGTTGCCGCTGTGCAAACCGCAGCGAAGGTCTCTAAGTAACATATCGAGTCTGTGACTCGACTCATTTCGTAGTAGTACTTAAACCCTTAGTATTCGTACCATAGTCCTCAGTTCTGCTGTAGTGTGCGCAGTACTGAGGTAAGCTTCTCTAGTCTACTCTATTCCCGAAGCCTGTACTTACCAGCGCTAGACGCATGTCCGTTTGTACAGGTGAATATACCTAGTTCTGCTGTAGTGTGTCACGGACTGCCTCTGAAGTGGACTGACATATCGGTTATGACTACGACTGTCAGGTTACATTAGTCATGGACAGGGGCCGGAGTATCGTTGTAGCACGGACTCACACGCTGATAAGTGTCTTATTGTTCTCCAGTATCACATGCTCAAGGACATTGCGTCATACTAGTATAGTTGTACTAGGGTTCGTGACTCATTACTTAGTTTAGACTCCGCTTTAAAGCGAGTCTCACGTGTATATAAGTCGCCTAGTAAAGACCAGGGATCCCTATCCTGGTCTTCTTCAATTCGCTTTCTTGCCTTTCTTTCCTTTCCAAGTCTGCCTCTGTTCATCGTCATCTTTCTCTTCTTCTTTCTCTTTCACCTCTATTCTCTCATCATCAACTTAGTGGAGGTGCTGTCACGCCCTTTTCACTCCAAAAGGACCTAGTGTTAGCCAGCCTAGTGTCCGAGAAGCCCAGTCACGTGTTGCAAGTCACTCAAAGTCGTCCAAGTCGGACAAACGGTTAGCGAACCGTTACATTAAGACCAGGATCCCACCGTGGCGTTGCAACGTACAACCAGAGAAGTTTGGGCCGCAGAAGGAGGGTTCATCCCTTACGAAATCGAAAATCAACAACCGCGACAGGACATACCAGAGTCCTTTATCAAGGGAGCCAGTTGGCGGGTAGTCAACGCGATCGAACGGTACCACGCACGGTCAAGTGCACCAGAATATTCATCAGGAGAAGAGCATTGGTACCCAGTTGAGTTCAACACCGAGCGTGCCTGTTGGACTGAAATTCGCTGGATTGAGAATCTAGAAATTGGTGGACATTGGGAAGCATTCCGCATTGCCGGACCAGACCTCGGACTCGATATCACATTACAAGACGCGGCAAACCAAGACCGTATTGACCACGCTAGGAGGATTTGCAGCCAATCCCCTGACAATACTCCCACCACACATACTAGCACCCCATCAGTAGCTAGTGAAGCAAGCAATATCCAAGTTCGGTCACCAGCACCACAAAGAGGAAGCGATCAAGTCATCGCATTACAGTTAGCTGAGTCCCTACACATACAAGAACCAGTCATGAGTCGTACGATGACCATGGAACCAGCAACAGGGGTTATTAACCCACACACCGGGCATATGGAAATGCCAATGCATCCAGACGAGGTAGCATTACACCGGGCTATTGGACCCGATCAGGCCGATCCCCCTTCAGATGGAGGACGTAGAAGTTCACCAAGAATACCATTCGGATGGCCGCGCGGTGGACCACCAGGACAAGGACCAGGAGGAGGGCCATTCGGTGGAGGACCACCAGGAGGAGGAGGACCACCCGGCGGTGGAGGACCCCCAGGGGGGCCTCCATTTCCCATGCCGCAAGCACCACAACCAGGTGGCATTCATGGAGACAAACTGGTGGGAAACCCCCCCGTCATATTCACAGGCGACAGGTCAAAGGCAGAACAATTTATTACACAATGGCAACTATACGAAGGAGTCAATATCACCAATGCGCTTATGCGCAACCCATACCAATGAGCTATGTTCTTCCTCACTTACATCCAAGGAGCACTCGTTAACGAATGGGTCAAGGGAGTCAATGCTTGGCTCAGAACGCAAGTTACAGCGCAAGGATGGGCCACTACGGACGAACGCCTATGGAATGGCGTAATTGGCGCATTCAACAGGCAATATGCCGATGTATTGGAGCAAGAGAAGGCCCAGGCAGAACTAGGGCGAGGACTCCGAATGCAATCAGGAGACCTAGATGGTCTCATAACCAGATTCGAGACGTTGGTACGCCACGCCAATTACGACGTCAACCAGCCGCTGGTTCTGCGCATTTTCACAGACGCGCTGCCCCATGCAATGTACGAGTTCATCTTCAAAAATATCCAACCACGAAACTACGAAGGATGGCGGGAAGCAGCCATTCAACAACAGAAGATGTTTATCCACATGAAAAGTCGGCTCGAAGGCTTCAGGACGAAGCCAGCGGCAAACCCCAATTTCAGCAATTGGAAGGGCACGAATAACAACAACAACAACCGACGATGGGGAGGACCAAACTTCCCACGCATGGCAGACCCAAATGCTATGGATACCACACCAGATCGAATTCGAGGACGAGTAGCTCAGAATGAAGATTTCCTCCCAGGAGGAAATAGATATCAACAACGAGCCGGTGGAGGTCAGGAAGGAGGAACTCCCCGAGGACCTGTACAACCAGAAGGAACAAGGAAAGTTTTCACTTGTTTCAACTGTGGAAAACCAGGTCACTTCAAATGCGATTGTCGACAGCCAGTTAAGCGGAATCCCTATTATCAACAGGGACAAGGCCCATCGCGTACCCGACAAGGAAACACTGAAGAAGACGGATTTTATGCCGCTCGAAGCATAGTCGATGACCGCAGCATCATGGAAACTCGCACCCCACAACAGAAAGCCCAAGACTGGTTGAGTGGAGTAGCCGAGGAGGAAGACGAGGTTAAAGACCTTGTCATGCAACAATTGTGGAAAAGGGAGGATTTTCAAAATGTCTGAACCCGACGGCCTGGGTGAGGACTCTTCGTTGTAACTCTGTGTACATTACCCGCTATCGATCCATGCGCATTCCAGTGTCGATTCGCACGAGTTATTTCATGGCCGACAAACGGGCTCTGGTAGATTCCAGAGCCACCGACAACTTCATGAACGCAACATTCGCAGCAAAGATGGGGTTAGGGTTGCGAGAACTCCCGACGCCCAAGAAAATCTACAATATTGATAACACCACCAACAAATCAGGAGAGATTACCCATTATCTTGATCTAGATGTATTCACCAAGGGTATTCATAGGGAAATGCGCTTCCTCATCACCGACATCGGAAGCGAAGACATACTTCTGGGATACCCATGGCTGGCGTCTTTTGAACCACGATTCAACTGGCGAAGCGCCGTCATTGACGAGCGTGTTCTACCAGTTGTTATTTCATCCATCAATCCCCGTGTTATCCGACAGCGACCAGTCATCGCAACAATCATGACTGACGAAGAAAAACAATCTATCATATGAACTTTGGAAACGCAATCCACAATCCGAGGGGTAGCAACAGAGTTAGCCGTGCAAGCCGGTCAGAACCAAGTCGCAGCAGTCGTCCCCGAAGTATACCAACGATTTAGCAAGCTGTTCAGTGATGAAGAATCCGCGCGGTTCCCACCCTCCAGACCATGGGACCACGCAATCGATTTCAAGCCAAATGCGCCAGATGCATTACCGTGCAAAGTGTATCCCATGACACAGGAAGAGGACAAAGGGCTACTTAAGTTCCTTAGGGAACAAGAAGCTAAGGGATACATAAGGCCCTCTATCTCACCATACGCCTCACCATTCTTCTTTATTCAGAAGAAAGACGGCAAACTACGGCCGGTCCAAGATTACCGGCGCATCAACGATATCACCATTAGCAACCAGTACCCCTTACCCCTTATCACGGAGCTCCTTACAGATCTCAGCGGAGCTCGCATTTTCACCAAGCTCGATGTGCGAGATGGATATAACAACATTCGAATCAAGGAAGGAGACGAACACAAGGCCGCGTTCAAAACCAAATATGGCCTATTCGAACCCCTTGTCATGTTTTTTGGGTTGAAAAACTCACCAGCTACGTTCCAAAATATGATGAATTACGAGTATCGCGACACTATTGACTATTGGAACGCAAGGGGAACCGCGATTCGCATATACATGGACGACATTGCGATTGCCACCAGTACCAACCTCGACGATCACATCAGAGCGGTGTCAGCCGTATTCGAAGTAGCAGAACGACTCGATTTATACTTCAAACCGGAGAAATGTACCTTCCATGCCCCGCGAATGGATTACCTGGGGGTAATCCTTGAAAAGGGGATAACGTGCATGGATCCCATCAAAATCGCGGGCATTAAAAATTGGCCTACGCCTACCAAAGTTAAGGATATCCGATCTTTCTTGGGCTTCTGCAATTTTTATCGACCATTTATTCGAGGGTTTGCACACATTGCAAGACCACTCAACGAACTCACACGCAAAGAAGCCGAATGGATCTGGACGGAACGACACCAGAAGGCGTTTGACGACCTTAGGAATAGGGTAACCAGTGAACCAGTACTGGCACACCCCGAACTCGACAAACCATTTGAACTCGAAGTAGACGCATCAGGCTTCGCAGTAGGTGCAGTACTACTACAGAAGAAGGAAGACGGCAAACGACACCCAATTGCCTACTTTTCGAAAACCCTCAATGAAGCACAACGAAACTACGATGTGGCCGACTTAGAACTGTTGGCGGTGGTAATGTCGCTTGATAACTGGAGATCGTTTCTAGCAGGATCACCGCACAAAGTTATTGTCTACTCGGATCACCAAAACCTGCTATACTGGAAAGAACCCCACAAGATTAGTAGACGGGTAGCCAGGGAAGTGCTTCGTCTATCTGAGTACAACATTGAAATCCGTCACATCAAAGGAACAGCCAACGGTCGCGCAGATGCACTGTCAAGAAGACCAGATTATGATCAGGGGACTGAAGACAACACCAATGTGGTGGTACTCCCCGACCGTCTTTTTGCAAGAACAACGATGACTATGACACAACAACACCGTCAGGACGAAGAGCGTCTCAAACTTTGGGTTGACCCTCACCAACTCAAATGCCTCGACGGCATATGGTACAAAGAAGGGCGGGTGGTTGTCACGGATGAGTTGGAGGGCAAGCGCAACATCATCAAGGTACACCACGACCCGCCAGTACATGGACACCCAGGTATCAACAAAACAATACAACTAGTCGAACGCAACTATTGGTGGCCACAAATGCGTAAAGATATCACCGATTATGTCCAGGGATGCGCGGACTGTCAGCGCCACAAGGTCAACAACCGTCCCACCAAAGCACCACTTAGACCTATCTATCCAAAACCTGAAGCTATGCCTTTCGAAACTATTGCATTAGACTTCATCACTAAACTCCCTGAGTCACAGGGATACGACTCTATCCTCACCATCACCGATCATGACTGCACGAAGGCCGCCATCTTTATACCATGCCGAGAAGAAATCAACGCAGAAGGCACTGCCGCCCTCTACATTCAACACGTGTTCGCCCATTTCGGACTACCGCGGAAGGTTATCAGTGATTGAGACCCTCGTTTCATATCAAAATTCATGCAAGAAGTCTGCCGAATCACAGGGATAGAACGTAATCCCTCCACGGCATATCACCCCAGAACCGACGGACAATCTGAGCGCTCTAATCAATGGGTCGAGACCGCTATTCACTTCATTTCGGATTACCATCAGACAAATTGGGCTCCTTATCTTCCTATCGCACAATTCGCGCATAATAATTGGCCTAGTGACACTACGCGGAAGTCCCCATTCTTTCTTCTGATGGGCTATAACCCACGCGCTGATTGGATCTCTGCGCCCTCTCCACTTCCACAGGTCACATTGCGCCTCGAGCAGCTGAAACAGGCACGAGATACGGCGCAACAACTCATGATCAAGGCACAACAATCATGGGTCAAACACCGTGACACGCCCAAATACAAAGAAGGCGACCAAGTATGGTTAGAGGGCAAGAATCTCCATCTCAGTCAGCCGACCGCCAAATTTGCGCCCAGAAGACACGGGCCATTTAAAGTAATCAAGGTACTATCACCGGTCAGTTATCAACTAGCCCTTCCCACGCAGTGGAGCATTCACCCCGTGTTTCACATCGATCTTCTCACACCATACCGAGAAACAATAATGCATGGCCCAAATTATCAGCGCCCAGTACCTGACCTTGTGGACAGAGAAGAAGAATACTCCGTAGAGAAGATTCTAGACTCTCGGAAGGTCGGCAGAAGACGGCGACTTCAATACTTAGTCAAATGGGAAGGATATCCTGACTCGGACAACATGTGGGTCGATAAGGAGGACGTATTCGCTGATGACAAGGTGCAGGAGTTCAAAGCATCAAACCCCGCCAAGGAGACACATATAAGGAGCCTCTCATTCGCTAAGTCTCCTTACCCTTCAGCTCTTCTACAATCTCATCTTCTCTCACAACACGCACTACGGTACATGTCATCCAATGGACGCTCAGACCTTGCCGACGAGTATACTGCTGGAGCGTACCCTGACTCCCCCTCTGGGGATGAAATCCCGCTTGTCCGACACATGCACAACCTTCTCATCGACGCCGCCAACACCCGCACCGCCGCTATCAACGCGGCCCTTAGAGCTGAAGCAGCCGTGTTTAGTCCTAGACCTCGCACCCTGTCCGGTGAGGCAGAGGAGGTCGCCCGAGCTTTCAGAGCCATGTCCATCCACACCCCCGCCCCAGTTTCGCCAGTCGCCACCACCAATAACGACGCAGAAGAAGGTCTCTATGAGGTTTCCGTGCCCGAACAAAATGTCGTTGGGTATGAAGACCGCTCTAGTGTGGCATCAGGAGCAGCTGCTCCTCGCCAGGAAGAAGTGGGACCAGAAGAATCGACGGCGCGCTGCCATAGGTCACATTCAGTCGACTCCTCCCACGCTGATCTCACACCTTGTCCACAATGCGGAGAACCCAGAGACTATTGCCACGAACATAACCCCCCAGTCCCCGTCCCTGAACCCGTTGTCCCTCTCCCCATCCCAGAACCCGTTCGCCCCCACCGCGTGGCGACACTTAGCCTCAACCGTGCGGAAGCTGAGGCGCTGGCAGGTCGACTTGCCACTGCCCTCCGACAAGGTGATCAAGATCCCTCTGCAGTTCCGCCCCCCTATCCCGTCGAAGAACACGTTGCCCAAGGGGTGGGTGTACGCGGTCGAGGACGTCGTGGACGCGGTCAAGCAAGAGGCGACCGACCCGTCGCTCTACAGCAGCGCCGACCGAATCCTCACTTGCGCACAACGCGAGGTCCTCCACGTACAGAAGTCCGATCCCTATCGCCGCCATCGCAGGGCTATGAGTACAACCGCGGGACTGCTTATGTCCCATTCAACATCCTCAACGAGCAAGGCGTCGAAACCCCCGCTCGATATATCAAGGTCCACCTCGAGGTTCCCAATCCATTCGCCGAGGCCTGTATGAGTATGCGAGGACCGGTGTACCGCGGTGAGATACATGCCGCTCCCGTTAACGACACCGAGACTCCTGCGCTGGAATTGACAGCCGAGCGCATTCGTATCATCGGCGACGATTATCGTTATCAAGCGGTGGTGGACGAAGCGGTGGATCGGATCGGAGACAGATCATTGAAGGCTGAGGTGAGGCGGTACCGGGGGTTGAAGGTGAAGAATGCGTCCTTGCAGGAGCAGATCAGACGCATCGAGGACCAGTTATTCGCGGTACAGATGGATCAGCGAGCTAACTGGGATCGATTACAGGACGCCCGAGTATGGGAGCGAGTGAGTGAAGAGGTGAGGAGGGATCAGAGGATTCATCCTCTTACGCAGTGGTCGGTAGAACGTGGGCGTTTACCCTGAAAAGGGGATAATGTCACGGACTGCCTCTGAAGTGGACTGACATATCGGTTATGACTACGACTGTCAGGTTACATTAGTCATGGACAGGGGCCGGAGTATCGTTGTAGCACGGACTCACACGCTGATAAGTGTCTTATTGTTCTCCAGTATCACATGCTCAAGGACATTGCGTCATACTAGTATAGTTGTACTAGGGTTCGTGACTCATTACTTAGTTTAGACTCCGCTTTAAAGCGAGTCTCACGTGTATATAAGTCGCCTAGTAAAGACCAGGGATCCCTATCCTGGTCTTCTTCAATTCGCTTTCTTGCCTTTCTTTCCTTTCCAAGTCTGCCTCTGTTCATCGTCATCTTTCTCTTCTTCTTTCTCTTTCACCTCTATTCTCTCATCATCAACTTAGTGGAGGTGCTGTCACGCCCTTTTCACTCCAAAAGGACCTAGTGTTAGCCAGCCTAGTGTCCGAGAAGCCCAGTCACGTGTTGCAAGTCACTCAAAGTCGTCCAAGTCGGACAAACGGTTAGCGAACCGTTACATAGTGTGCGCAGTACTGAGACGCGTGTCTGTTTGTACAGACCACACCTGCGCACTTGTTATCCTACCCACTAACTTAACCTCACCTTAATCCCATTCCGTCCGTGTCCATACCTGTTTCATCTTCGACTGCCGGTGGCGGCAGATGGCGGATGTAGGAGAGCGTCACCTGCAAGGCCACTTGGCATTCCCCTTGCGTGGGATCGCAGGGAATGCGGCAGGGCTAGACAACTGGGGTCAGCACTAGTCAGCTGGGGAATTGCGCCTATGTTTGACTTCATTTATACTTCGTCGTCGGCGTTGACGTTGAGATACTATCGTCAGGATCCCATTCCCAATTCCCTGCGGCTCGCAACGCGCCAATCATTCACTTGTGGTTTCCCCATATGCATCTTGCCGGTTTCACTTTAAAATCCCACCACCGACTCAAGAACATCGAGGTCAGGGGATCGTGATCATGATATCGATAGCTGGCATATATCGACCACTGTACTCTA
Organism: Lactarius tabidus; assembly: GCA_963281015.1. Lineage (NCBI taxonomy): Eukaryota > Fungi > Basidiomycota > Agaricomycetes > Russulales > Russulaceae > Lactarius > Lactarius tabidus. The sequence continues at coordinate 3,477,906 of OY725476.1, read as the reverse complement.
TTCATACGATCCTGCGTACATTCTATGTACTACAGATCCCTTTTTCATAATTAGTTATCTGTGCATGCTTCCATCGGCAGCTTTTCTTGAGTCAACGTCACTGGCACGGTCAAACATGCCTTCAAAGTGATAATCCCAGTCCTTTGTACGATGATGATCCAAGTCCTTTTCCAGCTTTTTCTTTGAAAAATTGGCCTAAATCGACATTAACTTTTCAACATGTTACGTGTTCGAGTTTTGACGCATTGCTATTGCGGAATGCGTGTATTGAAAAGTATGTATTGACTTTGTATTGAAAATGTATCGTGTGTAAAACAAGATGTAAAACATGGCGGAAGTTGAGGTCAATGTCAACTGGGTTGAACGTTGAACGTAAACGTTGAGCTTGGGCTACTATGCTACCTAGACCTTTTCGCAAAAACGACAAAAGATTTTCTGTGGCCTCAACCACTCCTCGTATACACCTCAAATTGTACATAGTCATAGATTAACATAGCATCTATTCAATTCCATTTTTTTTTAATTTGTTGGTAAAACCGTTTAATGAGCAGCAACACTTTAAAACTAACCCCACCTTTTCGCACTTTTGTCACGCACTTGTCACTCATTCGGGAGCATCCGGGCAGGCAGAGAAACAATCGGCATTCTAACTTTGGTGGTAAGCGCTTCAAATTAGTCACACGCCTGTCACCCTAGGGTGCTCCCAAGGTGAGATTCGTCCATACAGCTCAATCGCCTCAGATCACTGACACCAAAAATTCTGTGCATAGGGTCTTCAATATATGTTATTGCTCCAGGGGAAAAAAAGTAAGTGGAAGCATCAAGATCGGTGGGATCGGGAGGGTCTGGATGGCTGCATTGGACCATGTGCCGAGGCTTTTGATTTTTTTATGCCCATAAATTCAAACAGATCTTTCTTTTTATTTATGGTCTTTCATCTACAATGGCTGTTTTATCTACTTTTTTATTTTTGAGATGAGAGACAAACGGGAAAGTGTCGATCGAGACAAAAAACTAAAGTGTGAAAATGTGAGTACATGCGAAAATGCCTTGGTAGCATAGTACCACTCGTTTTGTTTCGTAAATTAGCGGTCGCCTCCTCAAAGCATCCACGATCTTCACACTCACGTGCGTCGTCAGATTCGTCACCCCGCTCCCCTCGCCTTATCTTCAAAATAATCAAGTGGCATGAGAGTAGTCCTAGTAAGGATGACAGCATACAGCCTCAAGTCAAGCGATGACTGCTGCCATCAAAAAAATGGCTCAAGCGCAAGCTCAGGACCGGCCGTGCCTGACGCCCTGCTAAGTTGGTTTCTCCACATTTTGTGACTGGGCAAAAGACTAACACCACCCAACCTTAATTATCCGTTACTACTAAGGTTAGTTGGCGTTTTGAAAGCAAGTTGAACAAAGCAAAATCCCAAGTAATCGCCAAGATACTAGATGACAGTGGGCTGGGGGCTGTTACGCCACACACAGCCTGTGGTCGTGAAGGTGAGGGTTAAAATGTAAGAGAGGCGCCCGCATATCCAAGCCGCCTCTAAAAGGGTTAAGAGAGTAATGCTGTCCTAGGGCTTCCTCTGTACTACCATCACGTCTCATTGGAGCTCAAAACATACACCGCAGTAGCTGCTCAGGTTCAAGCACGGCCTCTTGGTCCTTGTGCCACTACTCAGCGGCACGATGGCCCACTATGATACCTTCCGCCACCACCTTTCAATCAAGTTTCCCGCTTGTGGATTCGCCCTCTGGGACCCAGATCCTGGGAATCTATATCCCGCCGTGGAAGTCGGTGACGTCGGATACATCTGCGAGGGCAAATTCCACCGTCTCTTCAATGTTCTACTTCCCGCGAATCACCCGTCCCATCGCAACTTCGGTGTCCCGGAGTACCACCAGCAGCTGACTCTTAACATGGAAAACCATATCAATATTTGCAACCTGAGTCCCAATAATTTTTGTTCCGCCAAAGTGACCTCGATGCCTGTATCGGAGTGGTTGGCAGTAGGGTAATGGAGCTCCACAGTTTAAATATACTGTCACTCACGATTTCTCAGGCCAAATGAATTCCCCAAGTCAATTTTTGTTGCCCAATGAAAGAAGGCGCAGTATTATGCCTTCCAATACAGGCCAAGGGTCAGAATACGGTGGCGAGTGTAGATTTCGGCGAGTGGATAATAAGACATATCGACTGCTGGTTCGCGTGGGCCCGACAGCTTGGAGTTAGGATTAGCCGAATGGAAGATATCGTCTTGGTCACTGGGAATCATCGCACAAGATCTTGGACTAATGTTGCTTTTCCTGGTGGTCAGAGGGACGCACAAGCATCTTTTGGGGCAAGGGTAGATCACCACGGTGATGTTATTGCCATCAACTGGCAATTTTTACACGAGCAAAATCGAGGAGTGATGTTGAATTGTGATCCTGGTGGCGAGGTATGATGTCGCACAAGTCGTTCTAACAATCAAGTCCTGAAATACCTTTTGTATGGTCTTGTTCACGATAGGACCTTCCGGAAGATCAGTGCATATTCATACGAGGGTTTCGTGTCACCCGTAAGCTCAAGATTTTTCTTCCAAGACTAAAGGCGGTGGCAGGACCCAATCCAGATCCCAAAGCATATGAAGGGGGGCCTGATGCGGAACTCATACCAATATCCGCGGTACCGGAGGTGAAACTGCGGCGCCTTTGGGATATTCCGGGATTCATTTTGGTATTCACAGTACGTGGACCTAAGGCTCCAACCATTTAGTTTATGTTTACTCAGAAACCGTAAATAAACAGTAAACCATTGTAAACAGTTTATACACAGTAAATACTATTTATAAAACGATTTACATTGATACCCCAAAAACTTTCCGAAAAGTGGTGGGATCCTGGAGCCATTTCTTTGCCAAAAGTAGAGATGACACAGAATCAGCTTTCAGTGATGACCGCGTGTCCTGGCAAATGTATCGCGAGCTTGAAAAAAGTCTCTCGACTGAGACTGATGTACCCATGACCGCGAGAAAGTCTTGGGCCATTTTTGCGATAACAGGGAACTCTTTTGCATGAGCCTGGTATGCCATATGAACATAAGTTAACTTGCGAATCAGACGAGCATGGCGACGTACCTTCCACCAGATAAGTGGGTGATGCATCTTGCCAGGTCCCCCTTCGTTTGCGACCCATCGAGCAAACTCAGATTGTGATTCAGTGTGAGGGTGTGTCTGTTCTACGACTGGGTGGGCTGCTGCAGATCCAAGGATTCCATTGTCAGAACCCGAGTCAAACCCATCGCATGCTGCAGGCTGGTCTTCTGGTTGGGACATGTTTGAGGCATACTCCTCATATACATGCCTGAATACAGTCAGCGCGCGAGTGTGGTTGTTCTCACCAAGCTTGAGGAACCAATCTGTGCGAAGAGTAGGGTGGCAAGCTGGTGCCAAAATGAGCATGGAAGTTGTGCAATGAAAATGGGAAGAGTGCACCTGTTTTTTTTTTTTTTTTGAATCAATTTATATTACTGGAATACATGTCCGTGACAAAGCCCGGTTGTAACTATGAACTGTTACACTTGTACAGAAAGGTTAAATAAAGGTAGGTACACATATAGCAGAATCACCACACAATGTAATTTAGGGTAACAGATAGAAGCGTCCGTTTTGGGAATGCTCAAGTATGAAAATAAATAGAGTTTGAATCACAAGGACTGGGGTGGAGTTGATAGGAAACCTATGTAGAAGTGACTATCTATTTAGTCAGGTTCTGGGGAAACCGGAAGCGGTGGAGTGAGGTCAGGTGGACGAAATGCTACCTTCCCCTCCAATATATAGCTGAGCAGCTGGTGTGCCCGTTTTGCTGTTTGGTGAAGTTGCATGAGTGTAAGTGTGCGCATGTGGGAGTGAATCCCATGATTGATACGTGGTTGTAGGAGGCGTGGACATTCCCTAATAAGGTGTGAGGGAGTTCTGAGGAGGGTGCTGCATAAGCAAGCTAGTGTCTCTGGTGGGTCAGCGTGTAATGGTTCACTAACCGTTTGTCCAACTTGGACGAACTTGAGTGACTTGCAACACGTGACTGGGCTTGTCGGACACTAGGCTGACTAACACTAGGTCCCCGTAGAGTGAAAAGGGCGTGGCAGCACCTCCACTAAATAGACGATGAGATGATAGAGATGAGAGAGCAAGAAGACAATAAAGAAGATGAGAAGAGGCAGACTGGAAGGAAAGATGAAACAAGATAGTGAATTGAAGAAGACCAGGATAGAGATCCCTGGTCCATACTAGTCGACTTATATACACGTAAGACTCGCTTTAAAGCGGAGTCTAAACTAAGTAGTGAGTCACGAACCCTAGTACGGCTATCCTAGTATGACGCAATGTCCATGAGCATGTGATACTGGAGAACAATAGAACGCTTGACAGCGTGTGAGTCTGTGCTACCACGATTATCCGGCCCCTGTCCATGACTAATGTAAGCTGACTATCGTAGTCATAACCGATATGTCAGTCCACTTCTGAGGCAGTCCGTGACACAGCGGGCCTGAACCGTTGTGCGTATGAGCCTGTGAATGCATGGTCGACTGCCAGTTGTACGGCCGCAGAGGTAGTGCGCCGTGAGTAGAGAGGTTGGCGAGTTTTCCTGCCAAATTCGTCTCGTTCAACGTCTGTAGCTGCAACCCATAGAGGGTGGTTAGCGATGGAAGGGGGTTCGGAAATGATTTTCTCCCTATGGGCATGTCCTTCGCCCGACAAACCAGTCCACCGGAGTTTGAATCGAGTGAGGCATCGTTCTAGCCCGAACTCGTGTTCCCAGTCTTGGAAAGCTTTGTGTCTTGCCCTATCTTTCTGCAATGATGCAGACTGTATTCTGTCCATGCCATTTGGGGGCATTCTCCAGCTAGCTTCTTTGGCCGCCTCTACTGCTGTGTTATGGCCTATAAGGGAATCATTTGACGGGGCCCAGACCAGAAAGTACGACACCTGTCAGTGACGTAACGTGAGTAACGTGAGGGCTTTATGAAACCTTGTTGCGGCGGCATGTGGCTTGGTTGAGCGAGGATTTTTAACCGCCTGCAATGCCGAAGCATTGTTACTCAGTAGGAAAAAATTAACGGGGGGTGAAACCTCCTCTGTATAGTACTCAGCAAGGGTTTCAGCTGTCCTAGCAATCGCAAAAGCGTCTGCATCGAACTGCGTCAACTCCGAGCTGATCGTCCAGGAATGCACGTTTAACGGTCCATTCCCAACTGAGTACGCAGCGGCAGCACTTCCGACCACAGTTGGCTCTGCTACAACACGAGAAGTGATGCAAGCTGCCATGTGAATTATCATCACGTTCCACCCTTCACAGGAGATCGTGAGATCTCTGATCCAGGCTTTCCGCAAATGTGGGCGCACTACTCCCATGTACGTGAGGTTTGCTGCCCAGTTGGGAACCTCCCAGGGGCTAACCGCCACAATGTCGACTCTGGGTCCCCATGAGGGGACACGCTGAGCGAGAGCCTCTAAGACTGTAGGGCGCAGGATCCGAGAATTTACAGTCCCTTACTGGCAGCAGCGTCAGTGTGTCGCCGTATCCTGTATCATGCCACTCCGGTCCAAGGCGCTTTAGGAGTTGAGATTCGTTGGGCAGCCTGTATAGATGAAGGGCAGAGGTATAAGTGAGTTTTTCCAGAAAATGACGCATAGGTAACATGTGGGTAATCTGGAGGAGAGTTTCCCTAGGGGCCGTGTGAAAGGCTCCAGTGACGATCTTGACCATCTTGTTTTGTACTTGCTGGAGCATGTTGACTAGTCCTTTGGGGCCCTTGTTGCGGAACCATAGTTGACAGCCCCAGGTCATGACCGGGAGGCAGACTGCGTTAAGTACTAACCGCCAATTGGCCATGGAGAGGCCGCGTATGCTGTTACCCAAAACCTGCAACACCTTGATGGACGTGCGTGCCCTATTGCACATGATCCCCGGTAAAAGGGGGCCCTTGCAGATCCCCACCCCTTCTGCCGCATAAAGCGACTCAGGTACCGTGGTAACAACTTAAACAGGAACCCCGGGTATTTCTCCCGGGGCCTGCCGATGGCGGATTTTGACCTCTCAAGCCCATTAAGGGATTCTCTCCCCAAAACAGCTACGGCCCAGTGGGGTACCTGGATGACTAGTCTGGTCCACCTTCCCGTTACCCAGCAGCCGGTTCCATGATGCCTTCTGGCTGAGATCCCCGTCTAACTGTCTGGGCTCATCCATCTTGCAGGGGCTGCTGCTGGTATGCTTCCCTAGGCGTTGTGATCGCAGGCACACAAAGTCCTAGCACACGGCCTAGACCAGAGTTTGGGTGATCCCTACTAACGTCCAGGTGACTTGGCCACATTGGACCCGACAACACTGGAGGGGGGTGGCCTGTCCTTATTGGTCGGCTTGTTTTCACCGTTTACCCCCTCTTATTGACTCCTATCCAATAGACCCTTTCGGGCAGCACCGCAGTGCCTTTGGGGAAAAATTCACACCAGCGTCATTGATAGGGCGATCCCCTATCTAAGCATGGGACTTGTCTAGGGCGCAGCTGTTGCCACCTTGTGTCCCATCTAAGGGGAACCCCTGACCATTTCTCACACACACGCCTGTGCCGGCATTAGGTCACAGGTGCGAAGAACACTATGTGCCCCCGCGTGCTGATGGGCCAGGACAGAACCAGCCCTGCCATCTTCGGCCCCCCCAAACCCCCCCTGGCAAAAAGAAACCCCGGGTACCTAGCCAATCATCGCCATCCCAGACCCCAACGCCCCAACTAGGAGACGCCCAGTGGGCCCAGTCAGGGTCAAACCAACCAGCATCCCGAGGGCCATCTACGGCCCCCCTACTCCCCCCTACAGAAGTGCTACCTCCAACCCCCCATTCCCCCCGGCGTGAGCCAGATCCCCAATGCCCCCAAGGACAACCCACTCCTAACCTCTCCCCGCTCATCTCAAGTTCACACCAGCTTCATCGGAGGGGATTATTCCCCCCTCAGCATGGGGTTTGCCTAGGGCGCAGGTATCCCCACTGTGAACCCCCTTTACTAAGGGAGGACCCATAGCCATTTAGTGGTGCACCGAAGGGCCTCCACCCCCCGGGTTGCTAGACGTCGGGCGTAGGTATCCCCACTGCGAACTCCCTTTACTAAGGGGAGACCCATCGCCAGCACACTGTGACCCCCTCCAAGAAGAAGAAACGAAAGGGAATGATGAGGAGCCCTATAAAGAAGGGAGGGCCCCTTAGACAGACGGGGAAGGGAAGGGAAAGGCCAGCCAACCCAAAGAAACAAAGGGGATGGTGGTGGTAAGAGGACAAGAAGGGATGAAGAGCGCACCTGTTGCAACAATAACATGCATCGACTCCCTTGCAATCTTGTAATAGTGCATGAGCTTTTCATGCCCAGCACACGCTGCCTCACGTATTGTGAGTGGCCGCTCTGTATCATCCATAAATGCAATGAGGTGTTCACACATGAGCTCGTACATAGGCAGAGCCCAGGGAAGTGTTGGCATGCTTGAACGTGAAATCACCGCAGTGACTTCGGTGAAGCACTGCATGCACATAAGATGGTCAGTTCGCACAGGCACTTCCATAAGTTATTTGCTTACCTCGAGGAGATCCTCATATTGTCCGAGAATATCCCATTCTCTTGATGACAACAGAAGGCCACGAAGCTCTTCAAACTCGAAGAGCCAGGAGTCTATGGCCTAGATAGAGTATTAGCCGCCAACAACTGTTGAGACAGTTATTTTACCTCACCTTTTGAAGTATGTGTGCAAGTTTGATCATCGCATGTGTTGAATTCCAGCATGTTCAAACATCTCGCATGGGCATCAAAGTTGCAACTTGAGTGATCACCCCCTTCTTGCTGTGACGAGTGGCCAGAGAGTAGTACTGTCTTGCTTTCTCACGGAATAGTTGGTGTTGAGCACGTGTTGTGCATCAGCCACCCATTACCCAATATGGGTTGTGGAAGGCGAGCGGTGTGTGGACCAGGCCACATATGTGTGCTGCGGGCCACACATATTAAGCAAGCCATCGTCGCTCCACAATGCAGGTGAGCAAGGCTTGTGACCTCGCTCATATACTCTCGGTAAATAGTATAGATACCTATGTACATATTGTAGGTACTGTAGTATATCAAATTGGTGAGTCCAGAGAGGTATAAAAACCCTCTGGACACGCCTACAATACACATAGTTTCCAAGGGAGCTATCTACAGTAGTCGCATAATAAGTACAGTACTCACAGGTAAGCTAAGTAATACTACGCTACCATCCATGCCTGCTCATCAGGTTATGGGCCCTGGGAGCACTGTCTGTGCCGTCAATGGCAGCGACGTCGCGCTTGAATAAAGCAGTGACCAGTGTTCCTTGGCTTGCCCTGAGTGCGCGCCCATAGTGGCTGCAATGCCTCAACACTGTGCACCTCAATGGCAGCACATCGAAATAGTGAGCGCCACAGTGGCTGCCACTAATTCTGTGCCCCAGAGCATGGCAGAATATTTTCTGAGTGTGTTCACGTTGCCATACGCGATGCTGACACTTATTCTCACAGATATGTCTAACGCTCTCACCTCTCTCGTTCTGATTCTCGATGGCACCAACTATCGCGAATGGTCTAAGGCTATGCAGGCTTACCTTATGTCTATGGATCTATGGGAGTATGCTAATGGGGATGAAGATCAGCTGACTCTCCCTGATGCCCCGACCAATGAAGAGCTTGCTGCTCACAAAGCCTGGAGGAGCGCCAATCAGAAGGCACTCGCCAACATCGTTCTCAGGGTTAACCCTATCATACAGGTTGACTTGGACGCCCTGACCGCCGCGGACACGGTCTGGAACCGCTTGAAGCTTTACTTCGATGTGGTCCAGCCCACCACGGTCTTCAAGGACTTCAAGGAGGCCATCTCCATCAGGATTGACGCTACTAAGCACCCTTTACCACAGATTAACAGGCTGCAGGCATCGGTGCACCGTCTCTCCACCAATGGTGTGGCCATCCCTGAGATCATCCAGGCGATGATTCTCCTCTCTGCTCTCCCACCTAAATGGGAGATGCTCGTCTCCATTGTCACGGATCGCCCCGTGACGCGCCGGAAAAAGGTCACGTTCGACAAGAATGCGAAGGTGCAAGCGCTGGTACAAGGCGCGCAAGCCTTTAAAGAGAAGATGCTGGCTCTAGAAGCGGAAGCAGAAGTACGCGAGGAGCAGCAAGCGCTGGCACGTGCCGTGAGTACCCGCCAATATGCAGTGGTGCGACGTACTGGCAGTGTCACAGGAAGTGCAAGGACCACGTGATGGGATCACGTGATGACGCCCAGATGTAAAGATCTAGGGCCAACGCCCAGATGTAGGACATCTAACATATAAGTCACGGGCAACGTTTCGGAGCAAGACCACGAGGAGAAGTCACGTGACGGGGTCATGTGATGGACGCCCAGACCCAGGGGCCAGACTTGAGCCTAGAGGGGTCTAACCGGATAAGTGATGGGCAGCTGATGAATATTATGATGTCATGTTCTAGACAGGGTCTAGGCAGATGGTCTGCCATGGAGAGTCTGGAAGGTTCTAGGAGGATTCTGGCTGGGAGTCGGAAAGGTTCTGGAAGGATCTAGGCGGGCTTGGCGAGAAGGCCATGAGGCGCGTGGTGCGCAGAGGTATTTATCCCATTGGTGGGAGATATGGACATGCATTGGACATGTGTTGTATGCCCCTGGCATGAGGTATGCCTTGAGGCTTTTATCTATGACTCACGGTCGATAAGCCCCTGTGGCTTGATGGCGGTATGCCATTGGACGATTACTATAGGGTTTCGGGTTCAGTAGGAGCCTGAATGTGTTACTTATTTGGTATATAAGACTCTGCAGCTCGAGCAGTAGTCTTTAGCTTAGTTGTCTTGAGATTTCTACCCAGTTACCTCGGAGTCGCCCATTCCTGTGTTGTTCCCTCAGATCTCATTCCAATCCAAGCAGATACAGTCGTTGCTTCGCCTTAACTCAGGCATTGTGATCATCCACTTCTGTATATATACCAGCATTCCTATCCCTTTACGCCAGGTGATAGAGGTTCAGTTCGTCAAGTGTAGCCGTTGTCATTCATCAAGACCCCCCTACGCCTAAGTCAGGCAGAACGATCGGTAGATCGTTACATCCATCCTCTGCACCAATTACGAGATCACCAATCTTCAGCTGCAGCACGTATGCGAAGCAGTGATGGCACAGTGGGAGGCTGAGAAGAGTAAAGGTAAACACGCCCCTCAGGCTCCACAGCAGAATGCACACAAGCTCTCTGCCATGAAGTGCAAGCATGGAGACCCGAACTACAAGCAGCAGCACGGTGCTGGGTCTGGTGGTGGCAACAATGCTGGCCACAACAACACCCAGCAAAACGGTCAGGGCAACTCCCAAGGCAAGAAGAAACGAGGCAAGCGTGCTGGCAAGCGAGCTCAGCAGCAAACGCAGGAGGATCAAGTTCATGATCACTCCCACCTCGCTAGCAAGGCAGCGATGCCTCCTCCTTCTTCCACCACCGTCGCACACTTCGCCCCTGGTGGCAAGACTGTGCACACGGTTCCTGGACGCACCAAGTTTGCCCCTCCGACTAGGGGGAAGTTCCCCACTCTCAACAAGGCGCGCACCATCGTGCGTGACATAGGAGTTGAAGGAACGTCCAACACCCTTAGGACCTTGGAGGAGCGAATTGCCCCACTCACCTTGGACGATTCTGACGATGAAGATCGCGCTTCCAAGCGCACCAAGTCTTCCCCCGAGCCCTCCGATGTGGAGGACGTCAAGGGTCCTTTCCCCAGCCGCTCACTCACTCCTGAGCTAAACAAGTCTGCCGAGGACTGTGTTAGCCTCGGAGAGAATGACTGGGACTTGGATGCCATGCTCTCGGATGCCGCTGGCCTCTTTGATGATGAGTCAGTCGCTCTCTCTCTGATTTCCTCACACACCGCTGATCTGTGTTCACCCTCACAACTAGCTATTAAAGATAGTAGCTACAATGTACAAAGTTGTGTAGGGATTGAAATTGATAGTGCATTCAACTGCGCACATGGCTCTGATATGACCAAGTGTGCTAAGTGTAAGGATCAGCAGGGAGCACCAGGAAGTGCGAGATGGCTTCTCGATTCTGGAGCATCATCGCATTTCACTTACAGTCTTAATGACTTTATTGAATATGAGGATATTAAGATGCCAATCTTCGTGCAAACGGCTTCAAAGCCTATTCACATTAAGGGGAAAGGTGCAGTCCTCATAACACATAAAATATTACACAAGGGGCACACCAAAAAGCGTACTACACGCTTATACCCTGTATTTTATATACCTGAAATAACAGGAAGATTACTTTCTGTTGGAGAATTTCTGCAGCAAGGCCTTCGCGTTTATGGGGACACGAGAGCCATGATACTGCGCAGAGAAAACTCCACTGTTCCATTTATACAGTGTGTGCCAGCCATGCCAGGCCACACTATCTACTGGCTAGATTCTGTAATTACAGATGTAGCGGATGACTATCGGCTATGTCAAGCAAGCTGAAAATAGAAACGGGCTCGTCAAGGACGACTCAAGCCTGACGCGGAGATAGATAACGCGCCGAACTACTCACTGTGGAGCGTGCTGAACTTGATACCTTTATGCAAGGTAATAACAGCGGTGTCACACAAGGGAATAGTCTGAGTAAGAACCAAGAGGACAAGTTAGATTGGTGGTAAGGAAGACAAAAGAATGCGAACCTGAGTAAGAACCAAGAGGACAAGTTGGCTCTACTCAGGACGCTACAGGGTATCTTATATACTACTAGGAATGAGTCACTTACTAATCTACTGAGTAAGTACGAATGACTACAAGCTGACACGTCGTGTATCTATATTTAGCACTTCTATTGTGATTACTGATCATTGTGTCATAAGTGCTTACTTGTGCTGACACGTCGTCCTAATAATAGAACAATGCTGACTGAAACCTAATACAGCATGTAATCTATATTACCCTATTGTTCTATGTCCTTCCATGACATTCCAACCAATCATAACGTACACATGTCTAATGAGTGATAAGGCAGGTCCTTCCCAGGATCACGTGCCTTGATGACGAATATAAATGCACATGTTGACATCATGTGACTAACCATCTTATCATATCTAATGATAAGGACTTCAACTTCAGAAAACAGAAAAAGATATACACGTCCGTGACAACAGATGTGAAAGCACATGCTACAGTCTACACTATAGACTACACTCTGATGCACAGACGCTTGGGCCATCCCTCCAAGGATGTCCTGCGCCATGCCCGATCCAAAACAAAGGGCTTTCCACAAGAACTGGACTTCCCTCATGAAGCTCCAGTGTGCCCAGGGTGTGCGCAAGGCAAGATGCCATCTCTGGCACACTTGCCATCTGACTCGCGTGCTTCTGCACCTTTTGAGAAGATCCATTCGGACCTCAAGAGTTTTCCTGTGGAATCCTACCATAAATACAGATATTTCATCAGTTTCTTGGACGACTATACGTTGTATGCTTGGGTGGTGTGTTTACACACCAAATCTGCCGCCATAGGCGCACTCAAGCAATACACTGCGCTGGTTAAAAACCAGTTTGACACTACCATCAAAGAATGGATGTCAGACGCTGGCGGAGAGTACAAGTCTGATGTATTTCTGAATACACTAAAGGATCAGGGTATAAGAATCCTGCAGAGCGCACCATACACACCTAAACAGAATGGTCGCGCTGAGTGCTTCATGCACACCTGCATGGACAAGGCACAGGCCATGCAACTGGAGGCTTGCCTCCCAGAATCTTGGTGGGAATTCGCAGTGCTACATGCAGTGCATGTATATAACCGAACCCCTGTGCGTCGCCTTCAGTGGTGCACACCATACGAAGCTCTACATGGCGAGGCACAAGATGTGTCTCACCTACAAGTGTTTGGGTGCAGTGCATATGTGCACATCCCAGAGAGCCGCCACAAGAATAAGCTTGCACCAAAGTCAGAGTTGATGGTGTACATAGGACACACTGAAGGTGTGAAGGCATACACCTTCATATGCCTCAGTAAGAACACTGTGTACACCAGTGCCACAGCTTTGTTCGATGAGGCACTCTTCCCCAAGTGTAGTGCATCTAAGAAACATGGCTTTACACGTCTGCAAGAGCCAGCAGAACAGCATGGGACACCCCCACAGCCCACTCCTATTGTGGACGAGGATGTGGATGCGCCGCATCCACTTCCACCGACGACCTTCTAGACAATCAGAGGTACCTCAGGATCCTGACGAGGATCCGGCGCCACCGCCAGAGCGTACCTCGCCTTCTCCTGCACCAGTGACAGAGCCTGAGCAAGAGCACGAGCCATCTCCACCACCACTGCTGCCTCTCAGACACTCTGGGCAGGAAAGGAAAGTACCATCATGCCCCGGGAATGTCTATGGCGAAGACAGGCACCCTGTACAGCAGTACAGAGACATTCAGCAGTTGTGCCAGTGGAGAGAGACTGTAGGGGATCGGCAGGGTCGCTCCCTGCCACCTGCACCTCCACACCAGAGGCAGGTTCCTGGACCTAGCAATGGCAAGCCACAGCGCGAAAGCGATACACCGCTGCCACCCTCAAGGGGGAGCGTTGATGAAGTAGAGGATCTCCTGGTAGCTCAGCTAGTCCAGGAAGGGGGAGTCGAGTTTGTGCGATATCTGCTTGCCAAAGCAGTGCCGCCAGACGAGTCCACAACAGATGTCACTCCATTCAGAGAGTGGACATACAGAGACATATTGCGCTTGCCTGAAGCGCAGCAAAGAGAGTGGAAGGCAGCGTGCTGCAAAGAACTTGAGGCACTTTGCAGGCACGATGTCTTTGAGCTAGTGGATCTTCCCAAGGGAAGGAAGCTAATCAAGAACCGATGGGTTTTTGACCAGAAATCAGATGGCCGCAAGAAAGCGCGCCTCGTAGCCAAAGGCTTCTCACAAGTAGAGGGGATCGACTTCGACGAGGTCTTCTCTCCAGTTGTGTGCTTTGAGACTGTGCGACTCATGTTAGCACTATCTGCACTAGAACAGTGGTATATAACTGGGCTAGATGTCAAAAGCACATTCCTCTATGGAGAACTGGAAGAGGAACTTTACATGGAGCAGCCTGAAGGCTTTAAAATCAGAAACCAGGAAACTAAAGTCCTGCATCTGAAGTGTGCCCTCTATGGGCTTAAGCAAGCAGCTCTGGCATGGTGGAGAGTGCTAGATAAGTCCATGGCAGTGCTAGGGTGTAAACGCCTGCAGTCAGACTCTGGCCTGTTTGTGCACAAGTCTAAGAATTCCACAGTAGTTGTGATCGTCTATGTGGACGATGCCCTCTTCATGGGGAATGACCGAGCACTAGTTAACAAGCTAAAGAGCGACTTCATGCGTAAATGGGAGTGTCACGACTTGGGCAATGTCAAAGAATTCCTGCATATGTGCATAATTAGAAAGAATGGCAGTATCTACTTGGATCAGACCGACTATCTAAGTAAAGTGCTACAACGCTTTGGACAGACAAATGCCAAGTACGCCAATACACCGCTCCCTGAAGGATATCATCCTTCGCCCAATGAGGGCACTGTGGATCCAAAGTTGCGAACCCAGTACCAGCAGATAATTGGATCGCTCATGTACATCATGTTGGGCACACGCCCAGATGTGGCCTATGCAGTGACCAAGATGGCGCAACATGCAGCCAACCCTTCACAAGATCATCTAGACTGTGCACTTCACATCTGCCGATATTTGGCAGGAACATCGAACTACACACTAGTTTATAATGGCAAATCTAACAAGGGCTTGATTGCATGCGCCAACTCTGACTGGGCATCTAACCCAGTGGATCGCAGATCTACTACCGGCTACATGGTGAAGCTTGCTGATGGAATCTTCAGCTGGAATTCAAGGGCACAGTGCACAGTCGCAATGTCCTCAACAGAAGCTGAGTATATGTCCCTCTCAGACACAAGTTGACAGCTTGTGTGGATTAAAGCGCTCCTAAGTGAGCTTGGCATTAATCTGGGACCCATCCCCCTGAGCAGAGACAATCAGGGTTCTATATTCATGGCTTCAAACCCTGTGCAAGAGCGCAGGATCAAGCACATTGATATTCACTTTCACTATGTACGTGAGGTTGTGCAACAGTGCAAGGTCAAGCTGTTCTTCATAAACGGCGTTGAGAACCCTGCTAATATGTTCACAAAGAATCTGGGTCGCACGAAGTTCACACAGTTTAGAGCCACATTAGGGCTTAATATATATCCTCAGATAACGCTCAAAGTGCAGCAGTAGCAGTGCAATGAGCGAGGGGGAGTGTTGAGCACATGTTGTGCATCAGCCACCCATTACCCAATATGGGTTGTGGAAGGCGAGCAGTGTGCGGACTGGGCCACATATGTGTGCCACGGGCCACACATATTAAGCGAGCCATCGTCGCTCCACAATGCAGGTGAGCAAGGCTTGTGACCTCGCTCATATACTCTCAGTAAATAGTATAGATACCTATGTACATATTGTAGGTACTGTAGTATATCAAATTGGTGAGTCCAGAGAGGTATAAAAACCCTCTGGACACGCCTACAATACACATAGTTTCCAAGGGAGCTATTTACAGTAGTCATATAATAAGTACAGTACTCACAGGTAAGCTAAGTAATACTATGCTACCATCCATGCCTGCTCGTCAGTTGGCGCCGCCCTGGGGTACTAACAATTTTGACAACTGCTGTGCGAAGCTGACTACAGTTTAGCAATCCAAAGCTAGATAATATTGATCGTGTGAGACTCACCTTTTCGATTGTGCCCATCTCGCTGAAATGGTCCTGTTCACCGCACTCCTGATTGACTAGACCATCCCCAAGATCAATTTTTTGTGCCTTAGATCCACTGTCTTCCTCGTTCTCGAAGTCGCGAAGTTCCTCGTCTCCATCAAGGTCATAGTGGACTGGGAATTGCTTGTTGAGGTTTTCATAGTAGTCCTGGAAATCTGGGTCGTCAACTTCCTTTGCAACACTCAGCATCTTCTGAACGACGAGGTTCACCACATGTGCTAAACAACGGATGTGGGAATTGTTTGGGTGGAAAGGGACAGCATAGCGCTCCATGAGCTTTAGACCAACAATACGAGATAATACAGCATTACTCGATACATTATCGAGTGTAAGGGAGAATGCGTGTTGGGATTTGAATCAGCACTGCTGTGGAACAAAAGAGGATAAAAGTATGTATCTTGCTTGCAGTTCCAACATCCCTCATTGCCTCAAAAAGAACCCTCGCAGACCCAGAGCCAGTGTGCTCATGACGACCCACCTGGCTGAAGCCAATAACCCGTTGATACCCTAAGCCGGTGCTAAGCACTGAAATACCAGCTTAAGTATCGCAAGTTCGTGGGGTGTGAAGTCGGTCGATCGGGTCCGCGCAGGCCTCCGCAGGACGCTATACTTCGTAGGCGCAACCGCCGGTGCAGGCGCCACGTCGGGTTCGCTTTGCTAAGGACGTGCATGCAGGCGGCACTGTCGGGAACGCGAGGGGTGAGCTACACGGAGCTCCGAGAGATCGGAAACGTGAGGGGGAAAAGGGTATTAAATTCTCTAAGGTCTAAGGTGTAGTTACATGCATTATATACTAAAAGTGTAGCTAAGGAGTCCAGGAACAAGGGTGAGGGCAGGAAAGTATGGTAGGGACGGTACAATATGGACAGGGGGAGCCAGGGGGACACCGGGCGAGGCGCGGGAAAGCGGTCCGATGCGCGGGAACGCGGTCCGATACACAAGTGAGAAAGGCACAGGAAAGCACTGATGTCAAGAAAGTGCGGCAGCACATGTACTGAAGGTGCGGCGGTGTGCAGGGTGAGCGCAGAATACAGCGTGAGGTGTGTGCAGAGAGCGTGGGAAAGCGCGAGAGCGTGGCGAGGTCGGTGAGGCTCCACAGAGCGTAGAGAGAGTGGAGTGGGTCTGCTAAGTGGAAAGTGCACGAAATCTGTAATATAAGCTGTTTCACTGGCTAGCACGGGAGCGGTTGTATTACCATTTGACGAGGTTCCAATCGTCATCAATCCAAGTGGCAATTGTGCCTGCAAATGCGAACATCATACCAGGTGAGGTCTATGTATCACTTGCATGCGCAATTTTGGACTTAACAGCCTATACAGAATAAGGAACGTCAGATACTAATGAAAGGAGAGAAACATACATGTATTTCATGGACAATCACACCACGAAGGTCAGCAAAAATCTGTGCCAGACCCTTGCACACAGCTGTGTCTGACAGAAGGGAAAATCGACATTGAATGTATTTAAAGAGCCTGTTGATAGACTCGGATTCCCCTGTTCAAAGTTGCCAGTGTAAGTAGATTGCACAGGGAAATAGCGGACAGTACATACCGGTTGTGAATCGCAGATCTTGTTCAATAAGCCATGCAGCAAAGAGTCGGCTGAAGCCGGACTGTGTTGGCTCGACTTGTGGGTTTAACAAACTGTCTTGAACATATTTTTCCATCAACTTTGCACTTGCCAGCATAAACCCAGTGTGTGACAAATTTGTGGATGTCAACCCTCCATTCTCACTGCGTTGCCCTTCTCTACCACCCTCTTGACCATTCTTCTCAGCCTCCTGCCGTGTGATAAGGTTTGCATGTTCTTTTGTATGTGTTTCCAGGTTCCCTAGTCTTGGTTTGTTGGGCTCGTCCTTGAACCAGAGATTATTCCTGGAACTGACCGTTTTCTTGCTCTCTTTCAGCATGCGAGGGAAGGTGCAGATCCTGGAGGAATATGTGTGTGAGTTTTCAATCTACCCAAAGTCGTGCTTGGCTCTCGCTCACTGATCGCAATACTGGCACTTAAACATCCACCACAATTTAGATTTACGATCTACGGTTGCCTTGGGCTCGTTCCAATGGTTCAAGGTATGATTTTCTGGCCCACGCTGCTTTCGTCGCTCATGAACTTGAATGCTACGAAGTGCGCTCTCTCCATCGGATGTGGCAGCACTACCTTCCCTCTTCTCTTCACCACTCTCGTCTGACGAGCCCTGGTGCACCTTCAGTCGCTTCTTGCAATGGGACCTCTTCTCCTTGGGACGGCAGTGAAGTGCCGTGCTGGCAGCTGCTCCTTTGTGCCCTGGTGTGCCATCCTCACTGTCGCTGTCACTAATCACTAACAGTTCGTCTGCATGGCTTCGCTTGCACTTTTGGTTCCAGGAATTAGATCAGCAACCTCAGCAAACCCTGTTGCTGCACACTCACATTTCGAACAATGATGACCTCCTCGCCTCTCTCATCAAATATAATTGATGGTATGGACGCAGACGAGTCAGAGTCAGAGCCATTATTTGGTAAGGGTCTGTACGTCTTGTCACACCGCCTATCGCCTGGAAGCTCGACTTCTAAAGACTCAGAGCAGAGGTGAGATGCATCAAGAATATGGGTCTAATACTAACATACCCTTTTCAGGATACAGTCGCTCAGAAAGCCGGCGCATTTTGAGCTGCAAAGTGTGAATTTTCTCTGCTTCCACATCCTCTGCGGTGATCTCCTTGTCTTTGTTATGTTTCAATTATGCAGTGTCGAGGTATCACTTGAGTTGGGACTATCATGTGGTTATGACATCATTAGTTCTGGACTATTCTACCACCTTCCATACGACGAGTCATAATGACTCATACTATTACAGGGACTAGTAGTATTAGTGGAGTCATAGCGTCATAAGTGACTCATCCTAGTATTATGACTCAGTAGTAGTGACTCATGTACTTAGTATATAAACTGTACCACTAGCGAACTTAGACCTTAGGTCTGAGTTCTTGTATCAATCAGACACTCTACAACGCCTTCTAGGCTAGGAACTGCATAAGTCCAGTCGACTTCCCCAGTCTTTCCTATCACAGACTTAGCTCTGTTACCACCGAGTTCGCGAGGGTATTAGTCCCACGCCGTCATCATAGGGTCTTACAAACCTTATCAATGACCTAGGTATCCGCATCTGTCCGAAGTCACACACAAGTTGCGGACCCAGTTGATCCGTATCCAACAGAATAACTTTTGTCACAGTACCATAGCTCATGCCGAGCAGAGCGGTCTGTCTAACCATAACATTAACTCAGACCTCCGTACCACTGTGGCAACTCCACGAACCAACACGATCACCACCTACGTCTCACATAGGGGGGAACGAAACGTCCCTAAAAGATACCTCAAAGAAGCTGAGTGGCTGGACAAAGACTATGGCTGGGGATATTATACTACCAGCAACGATCCCAACGACAACGAGACCCTCTTGGCCATTGATTTCGATTTCAGATCTCTCCAGTGGGGAGTTACTAGAGAACTTCCTGACAACGGAGGCTTTGCAATCGAACGTCCTGCACCAATCAAATTGGGACTCCGTATCTACGATGAAGAAAGAGTTGACCGAAGCCATTGGGGGCCATTGGACGGAGAAGAAGACAAAAAAGAAGAGCAGCTGCAAACCAAATTCAAGTTTGGAAGTGATAAAAATGACACTCCATACAAAAACATCGAAATCCCTGCCACTGATGCAGCAGCAGCGGTTGAAGAACAACTTGAGCAATTGGCTAGCCACATTCCCACTAACGTCTCCCCTGCCAAATTCACACCTTCCACTATCTACAAAGCACCGACAATCGCTGGCACAATGGCCTCAATCGCAGCAACTACCACTGTCCCTCCAGCAACTATATTGGGCCGAACTGCTAGATTTACAGTACCCTCTAACCCCTTCGGAAGTGGACCACCTCCATCAGAACCTCCTGGAGGAGGAGGAGGACATTGGTCAAGTTGAGGCCCTCCTATTGGCAGAGGACCACCAGGACCACCCGGACCCCCAGGACCTCCTGGAGGAGGGGGAAATCCTGGAGGACATGGAGGAGGGGGAAATCATGGAGGAGGAAAACTTGTAGGATGCAAACCAGAAGTCTTTGATGGAACACATAGCAAAACCGAAGGATTCCTCCAAGAATGGAACATCTACTATGGACTCAATTGGGGAGCTGATGTTATCAACACCCCTTTCACCTGTGCAATGCTATTCCTATCCTTTATCAAGGGTCCAAATATCCAAGAATGGGTAGCAGTGCAAATCGAATGGCTAGGGGACCAATTAGCCGGAGGAGCACAGGTCCATAACAAGTACTTGTGGCGCACTATCATCGATCAATTCAAGGACGCATTCACTGATACCATGAGTGTAGAAAAAGCCGAACGAGCTATCAAAGAGATCCGCATGAAAGATGGGGATCTAGATGGCTATATAGCCAAATTCGAACAACTAGCTCGTATTGCTGGACATGATCTTAATGCAAAGGGAACCTGGACCATGTTCACCGAAGGACTTCCAAAGATGCTCCATTACAACATGATCAGTCAAGGAGGAAGACGCCCAAATTCTTGGCAAGAATGGACTGAAGGAGCGGTCGAACAACAGCAAAAATGGCTATACCTCCAAACTTTTTTCAATGGCAAGGTACCCCAGAAAAAGCAAGGCCCAAACCAAAACTGGCCCCAGGGGCAAGGGTCCGGTTCTGCGAAGAACTCAAATGCCATGGATCTTACTCCTGGACATATCTGTGCAAGGGGAGCACTCACAGACGAAGAATGCGCCAAACTAATGGATACAGGAGGATGTTTCCGATGCAGGAAGCAAGGACACATGAGCCGAAATTGTCCTGATAAACCTCGCCAATCACAGGCACGAGGAAATCAAGAGGACGAAACTCAGATTCAAGCAACCAATACTACTCCAAGGAAGTTCAATGCCAAAGGGCTCATTGAACAAATCAAGGAACTCAATGATGAAGACAAGGATACAGTTATCCAAGAAGTCTTCATGAAGAGCCATCAGGATTTTTCCTAAGCTCTAACCCATCGGCCTGGGGGTGAGCAATTCGTAGACTGCAATGTAACTCTGTATATCTTACTTGCTATCGAAGTATGAAAATCCCTGTTTCATTCCGCACGTCACAAGCAATGGCCGACAAAAGCATACTAGTGGACTCTGGAGCCACTGATAATTTTATCGATCCTAGGCTTATCAAACGACTAGGACTGGGTACCCAAAAACTGGACCGACCAAAGAAGATCTGGAATATCGATGGAACTAACAATAAGGCTGGCCTTATTCAGGACTATGTTGATCTAGAGATTCGCACTGGAGATAAGGAAAAACAAATGCAATTCCTTATCACGGATCTAGGACTCGAAGATCTGATACTAGGATACCCCTGGCTAGCTGCCTTTGAACCCCAATTCCAATGGAAGGATGCAGTGATCGATATCGAATACCTTCCGATTGTTATCCAATCTCTAGATTGGCAATCACTTCAGATCAAACCAATCATTTCCTATATGAATACGTCCCTGAACAGAATGGCTACTGAACCCTTATCCGATGCGGAGAAGGATCAAATTGTTTAGGAACTAACAGAGCAAGGACATAGAAGCGCCAATATCTCTACTCAGTTAGCGCAAAATGTCCAACAATATGTCAAAGAAGTGCCAGTCCCACCGGAGTACCAACGCCACCAGAAGGTATTCAGCAAAGAAGAGTCTCATCGATTCCCACCATCTAGACCCTGGGACCATGTGATCGAACTCAAGGAAGGGGCGCCAAAGGCACTGGACTGCAAAATATATCCAATGACACAAGCCGAGGATGAAGCACTCCTCAAATGGATCAAGGAGGAAAAGGCAAAAGGATATATTCGGCAATCAAAGTCACCCTATGCTTCATCGTTCTTCTTGATCAGGAAGAAAGATGGAAAACTTTGTCCAGTGATAGACTATCGCAAACTCAATGACTATACTGTCAAGAACAAATACCCATTACCGCTTATCCCCAAACTTATTGCTGGAGTCAAAGACGCATGGATCTTCACCAAATTCGATATTAGGTGGGGATATAACAATATCCGCATCAAAGACGGAGATGTTCATAAAGCGGCCTTTAAAACAAAGTTTGGGTTATGGGAACCAACAGTTATGCCCTTTGGACCAACTAATGCACCCGCCACATTTCAAGCAATGATGGACTACGAGTTTGAAGAAATAACAGAGCGATTTAGGCTAAAAGGCACTGAAATCATCATCTATATGGATGATATCTTGATTGCAACAACAGCCAAACTTCAGGATCATCAAGAAGCGGTACATGTGATCTTAGATCGACTAGAAGAACTGGACCTTTACCTAAAACTGGAGAAATGCGTGTGGGAATCACCACAAGTCGATTATCTGGGGCTAATCCTTGAAAAGGGAGTAACTCGCATGGACCCTGCCAAAATTGCAGGGGTAGCATCTTGGCCAACTCCCACAATGGTAAAACAAATTCGATCATTTCTGGGCTTTTGCAATTTTTATCGACCCTTTATCCATCAATTTTCTCACATTGCAAAACCCTTAAACGAGCTTACAAGAAAAGACACCCCATGGGATTGGACTCCAAGGTGTCAAGATGCCTTTGAATCGCTTCGCCAGAAGATAACATCAGAACTGGTTTTAATCCAACCAAATCTCACCAAACCTTTCGAACTCGAAGTAGACACATCTGGATTTGCACTAGGAGCAGTACTAACACAAAGAGGAGACGATGGAAAGAAACATCCCATAGCCTTCTATTCCACAACCTTAACTGAAGCAGAACGAAACTATGACATCTGGGATCTAGAACTCTTAGCAGTCGTAAAAGGACTCAGGAACTGGCAAGCTTATCTAGCAGGATCACCTCATAAAGTTATTGTATACACCGATCATGCTAACCTGCTATATTGGCGACAACCTCAGAAGATTAGCTGAAGAATTGCCAGAGAAGTTCTAGAACTATCTGAATATGATATCAAGCTTCGCCATATACCTGGGAACACTAATAGTCACGCAGATATGCTATCTAGACGCCCAGGATATGATCAAGGGGAACGAGACAACGAGAACTTTACAGTATTACCGGATCATCTTTTTGCACGCGCATTAACCACCCTTACCACTCCCCTGACATACAATCAAGATCTTGATATCCTTAGACCCTGGGTAAATCCGCACAACCTCAAAAGGATTAATGGGCTGGTGGAAAGGCACAGGACAAGTGATCACCCTAGGAAAAGACACAAAGCGACAAATTATTCATGATCATCATGATCTACCCGCTTATGGACATCCAGGAATTTCACGAACAACACAACTGGTCACAAGGTACTATTGGTGGCCGCAAATAGCAAGAGACATACACGATTATGTCAAAGGATGTGCCGAATGTCAAAGGCACAAGGTCAACACACAAACAAGGAAGACGCCATTGAACCCCATCACACCAGAATTAGATGCCCTTCCTTTCCAGACAATCGCCATGGACTTTATCGTCAAACTTCCAAAGTCAGAAGGATATGACTCCATCCTAACCATAACCGACCATGACTGTTCTAAAGCAGCGATTTTTATCCCATGCAATGAAACCATCGATGCAGATGGAGTAGCTGATCTTTATCTTAGGAACATCTTTGTGAGATATGGACTACCCTCTAAAGTAATTTGCGATAGAGATCCCCGCTTCATTTCCTGATTCATGCAGACCCTTTGCAAACAAATGGGGATCAAAGTCAACACGTCCATGGCCTATCATCCTCAAACAGATGGGCAATCAGAAAGATCCAATCAGTGGCTAGAACAATGGCTACAACCTTGGACTAACTTTCCTCAAAACAACTGGCGCAAATACCTACCTTTTGCTGAATTTGCTCACAATTCATGGCGTAATGAAACTACAAAGCAATCCCCTTTCCAAGTACTCATGGGATATCACCCCAGAGCTACGATCACGTCATTCCCTAATTCATTACCAGGAGTTGAAACATGTATCGAAGAATGGACACAAGCAAGACAACAAGTCCGAGAAGCAATCCTTATCGCCCAACAACGATGGGCGCATTCCAAATACCTAGGACGAACTTTCAAGATAGGAGATAAGGTGTGGCTAGAAGGGTGTAATCTTCGGACGGAGCAACCCACAGCCAAGCTAGTGCCAAAACGCCATGGACCTTTCCTCATAAAGAAAGTTTTATCTCCTATCACCTATCAGCTAACACTACCTTTGACATGGAAGATCCACGACGTGTTTCATGTAGACCTGCTAACTCCTTATATCGAAACAGAGTTCCACGGTCCCAATTACATGAGACCACCACCTGACCTTATCAACGAGGAAGAAGAATACAAAGTGGAGCAAGTACTGTCATCAAGACGTCATGGAAGAGGGCGCAAGGTACAATATTTGGTCAAATGGAAAGGTTACCCAGACTCGGACAATGAATGGGTAAACTGGGACGACATGCATGCTGAAGAAGCTCTGGAGGACTTTATGAAACAAGATCCCAGAGCAATCACACATATAAAGAGGACTCAAAGTGTAGCAGTAGTGTAACGGTTCGCTAACCGTTTGTCCGACTTGGACGACTTTGAGTGACTTGCAACACGTGACTGGACTTCTCGGACACTAGGCTGGCTGACACTAGGTCCCCTTAGAGTGAAAAGGGCGTGACAGCACCTCCACTAAGTCGATGATGAAAGAATAGAAATGAAGGAAGAGAAAGAAGAGAAAGAAGAGATAGATGATAACGATGAAAGGCAGACTGGAGAGGAAAGGAAAGAGAACAGGAATAGCGAATTGAAGAAGACCAGGATGGGGATCCCTGGTCTTTACTAGTCGACTTATA
The DNA here is from genome assembly GCA_963281015.1 of Lactarius tabidus. Lineage (NCBI taxonomy): Eukaryota > Fungi > Basidiomycota > Agaricomycetes > Russulales > Russulaceae > Lactarius > Lactarius tabidus. The sequence continues at coordinate 3,453,180 of OY725476.1, read as the reverse complement.
TACACGTGAAGCTCGCTTTAAAGCGGAGCCTAAACTAAGTAATGAGTCACGAACCCTAGTACAGCTATCCTAGTATGAGGTCATAGTTCGGTACATGTGATACATAAGAACAACAAGACGCCTGACAGCGTGTGAGTCTGAGTGAGTCATACTAATACACCGGTCCTAGGAATAGAACACCATGGAAGGCTATGGAACCTTGCCTGTCACATGTCCTAGAGTCATCTGATGACAGTCATAAATGCGCGTGGTAAAGGATAGGAAGAGATAAGAACGACTGCAGTCCCAATGATAATCTGCAATGTGGCACGTGCGCAGGTTAGTCCGTGACAAGTAGAGCCAACCCCCACATTACATTCATGGATCTACAGCAACAAATCAATGTCCCAAGATGCTATCTGTGCCGCCCTACCTTATGCTCAGTGCGAGAGTCCCCTCCCCGAGGCTGGAGTCCCGAGTCCACTACCCCAGACAACGATTAGCTATGCTGGATCTCAGTACTCGCCCCCCAACAATCATCCAGGAAGGGGATGGTACGAAGCCTGGCACACTATCAACTGCTTCGAACCCTCTAGCTGGTGGACCCCTACAGAATCCCCTCATCGCTCCACAACCAGTACACCCAAATTCATCGACCCTACTGCTCCAAGATACATGGAGTTCTCTATTCCCCAAACACTCATTGGTCGAGCAGGAAACACCCCTCATACGTGACTACTTGAGGACCTCGTCTCCGATCCTCCCTCCCCAACAAATGCCATCACCACTGACCCCACTTCCATCCCCTCCTCCACACGTTCTAGTTCCCCATTGCCGATCCCTCCGCAGCTCGACTATCTGGGGGCCATACTTGATCAAACACGGAGGCTATGTGAAGGATCTCAAATCATTAGATCCAACCCGCAAGGTCAAGAAGCCGTGCAGGTTTCGGATCACGCCGGAGCAGAGATTCGAGGAGGAGATCAACTTGCTCACACAGATACCAACGGGAGGGTGGAGACTGACGAGGAAGATGTTTTACCAGTTTGAGAAGTGTGGACACCACCCCCTGAGGGTTACCAATACAATCTAGGCGACCAGTATGTGCCTATGCATATCAAGGGACCTGATGGCCGCCTCTGGCCGGCCAAGTTTACCAAGGTCGAGTACACGGACAACCCTTGTGTCTGTGGTTATTGTGCAGGAAGCCCCACTCCATACTCTGACTATCTTTATGCCAAGCCCTATTTCGACTTATACCACCGTCCTCGTTACTCCAAGGCAGATCTTTGGTTCCTTAGTCATCGTTACCCATACCGCAACGAGGTTGACCTAGGTTTTCATGCCCTCAAGGATTACACTGTCAAGGCAGAGGTGCAGAGGTATAGAGGGCTTGATGCAAGAATCTCGAACCTCCTTTACGACCTCCAACAATTGGAGGAACGCTTAGGACTGATGCAGATGGAGAAGGATCAGTGTGTAAGGCAACTCAAGCAAGCTAACACACTTGAGAGGATGGCAGAAGCTAACGGGCGAAATGTTGCAGAAGCACGAGGTAGAGTTACTGAACTCCTACAGGATATGGAATGTGGGTGTTCCACCTGAAAAGGGAGTATTGTTATGTTTCAATTACGCAGTGTCGAGGTATCACATGAGTTGGGACTATCATGTGGTTATGACATCATTAGTTCCGGACTATTCTACCACCTTCCATACGATGAGTCATAATGACTCATACTATTACAGGGACTAGTAGTATTAGTGGAGTCATAGCGTCATAAGTGACTCATCCTAGTATTATGACTCAGTAGTAGTGACTCATGTACTTAGTATATAAACTGTACCACTAGCGAACTTAGACCTTAGGTCTAAGTTCTTGTATCAATCAGACACTCTACAACGCCTTCTAGGCTAGGAACTGCATAAGTCCAGTCGACTTCCCCAGTCTTTCCTATCACAGACTTAGCTCTGTTACCACCGAGTTCGTGAGGGTATTAGTCCCACACCGTCATCATAGGGTCTTACAAACCTTATCAACAACCTGGGTATCTGCATCCGTCCAAAGTCACACACAAGTTGCAGACCCAGTTGATCCGTATCCAACAGAATAACTTTTGTCACAGTACCATAGCTCACGCCGAGCAGAGCAGTCCGTCTAACTGTAACAGTCTTCGACTTCCACCCTTGTGCTTTCTTCAACTCTTGTTTCCACTTGTCCAAGTCTCTGATGGATAGCTGTACTGTCTGGGTCAACATCAACAGCATGCCCATTCGCTGTTGTGCCGCTGATGGAAAAGTATAGGTGAGCCCAACATTTAGTATTTCTTGATGGTTAAATGTGGCTCACACAAGGATTTCGAGTTCATCTCTCAGGCGCTCGAGCTTGAGCATCATCGGGACATGGAACACCTTTGCCCCAGGCAAGTCGATCGCAATATGAAGGTACTTTGTCATGATGTCCATCCCAAACCGCCCCCGACACACATTTTCAAGGTGCCCTTCCATGTTTCGGCAGTCCTCACCGAACGTAGCATCCATGCACTTATTGAATGTTTCCCATGGTGTCTCCCCGCGGTAGTTATCGTTTGTCAGGACCCGGTAAAGTTTTCCTTCCCTCTTCCCTTCAGGAATACTGCTGGGTAGGTTCTTGGTTAGCAGCGTTATTGCCTCAACAATAGCTGCTCGTGCGTGGAAATCAGCATCGGACTGTGTGTTCGACATGGGGGGTTATCAAGCCAATCCTCCACTGCTCTCAGAGCAGCTTCGTCGTCAAGTACGCGTGGCCATCTCTTGGCGGAGCAAGCCATGATATCATACAAACTTCGGAGACTAACGATTATCGGCCATGGTCCAACTATTACATGGTTAGTACAGCCTGACAAACTGTTTTTCTTCCACTTATCGGCCTTGTTCTCCCAGAAAACTTCAAGCCAAGAATGGTGCCTGCAACCATTGCCTCACGTTTCAGGAAGAGACCGAAAATCAACTCCCAGCGCCGAGTCAGCGACCGAGCAATCAACCCAAGGCGGGCTAGGTCATCAGGCTTGATGGCAGCGCCCATAATTTTTTTGATCTGAGGCCCAATGCGGACAGCAGTTCCTGTCCACCTCAAAGGGTAACCAGTAACCGTTTACTGTTTACGATTTAGTCTATTTACTTCATAGTACTGTACCAGTAAATAGATAGTAAAACTAAACCATGTAAACTGTTTACAAACCGTTTTAAACATAAACGGTTGGAGCCTTACGTGGACCCTCTTCACATACTACTAGATTACCTCGCCGAGGAGAGTGCCAGTGCTGCGAACATAAGCCCTCCTGCGCATTTGTAACCAACACGGTCATCCTAATAGGAGGCCCCTCCCACCTGCGATATGGTCCTTGTCCATGATGATGACCTAGTTGTTGAAACGTAATAAGTATGTATGTATCTTATCTATAGCAGTTACGACATAAGTAGACTACGCAAGTATGATTACCATATTAGGTAGCTACTTTACGCACATCTATGGGCGTAACCCATATCAGAGTCATGTGAATGATTCTGAGATGTTCTAGGGTGCTCCACACATCAGGTGTCACTGAAAACGCGATATAGTGGACGCCTTTACTCATCATAGTTACGCAAAGGGACATGGTGGGACCATAGGGACCACTTTTCCCTATATAAGGAGGGGTGAAAACCCTGAGACCCTCCCCAGCAGAATATCACTTGTATTCACTCGTGCTCTATACACTGCGCTTAAGACTATCAACACCTTCTACCAAAGGTGAGTCTTCTGTAGCCTGCATGCTGCGCCATGTGCTGCGCAACAGGTTATGGGCCCTGCCACAACGGCTAGCTGTGCGCTGAGCGCACCTGCCCACTCCCCACTGTAAAGTGGATGTGGTGCTGAGACTAGTTTCGTTGGCATAGCCTACAACGCCCCTAGTGGGCATGTAAGACCTTGGGATCATGGACGACACCACCTTATTGATTTAAGGTGGAGTAGAGCGTTCCTCAAGGCAGTTCTCCATAAGGAGAGTTGTTGTTGGTGGTCGAAAGGATACGTTCCTATTAGACCATTGTTTTTTCTCACTCAGTAATTGTGAATAGCCTTTGCTGACGATTCGCAAAGCTTTTCCACAGAAAACAATGTCGTCCCAACTCACAACCTTTGTCCAAGTCTTTGACGGACAAAACTATGGCACTTGGTCTAAGGCCATGCGTGCCTTCCTTATGGCTCAAGGACTCTGGGGTTTTACCGATGGTACTAACTCTGAGCCTTATCCTCCCACCCAACCTATTCCCATTCCTTCACTTGCCTCCACTGCCACTGCGGTAGAATCTGCTGCTCATGATGTCCTCGAGGCTCAGTACCTCGTCGATAAGGATGCGTATGACAAAAACCTTCCTCTCCACCCAGCCCTCTTCGCTGTTTGGCAGAAGGGTAATGATATGGCGCTGGGCAACCTTACCCTTCGTCTATCCCCTGCCATTCAGCAGCGTATTAGTCCTAACTTTAACGCTGAAGAAACCTGGGACTGGCTTAAGAGGGAGTTTGGCTCTGCTTCCCTTCCCTCCGTCTATCGCGACCTCAGAGAAGCGATTACCATACGTATTAACCCCGCACATCACCCTGGTCCCCAATTTGATAAGATGGAAGCTGCCTTTGGGCGCATTTCCCATACTACTATTGGGAAAGGGTCATCTGCGAAGAAGATTGTCGTACCCGACATCATCCAAGCCCTCATTGCGATGGCTTCTATTCCTAACAAGTGGGAAAATCTCATTCCCATCATCTGCCAAGGTATCGAGATCGAAGATCTAGAGATCTCCGATATCAAAGACATCGTTGTTACCCAGTTCGAAAATGAGACCAATCGTGGTGCTCATAAGGGTAACAAGAAGGAGCAGCATGCTAATAAGCTTTCCAACGTTAAGCGGAAGCGCGACGACCCTGGCTTTAAAAAGCAAAGTGGAAGTCAGCAGCAGGCCGCCGACTCCCCACCTACCAACCAGCAGCAGCATAAGCAGCGCGGTGCTAGGGCGGGAGCTTGCGGAGGAAAAGCTAAAGGCAAGAAGAAGGCTTCTCAGGCTGGCCACTCTCATGTCGCCTCAGTCGCTGCCCTCACTCCCGCACTTCCATCCCCATCCACTACCTCCGTCGCACACATTGGACCATCATCGTCCATTGTAACGCGCACTGTCTCCATTCCACACCCTACCTTACAGGCAAGGGTTGAGGGTTCTTACCCTACCGTCAATAGAGCGCTCTCGTTACTTGAACGCATGGATGCTCCGCTGAGCATTCAAGTCGTCAAAACGATAGAGCAGCGGTTTGATGACTACGATCATACAGTCAGATCGAGGTCAAATTACAACTTTGACGAGGAGTATGACTCTGAGGTGGACGTGGACATGTCTCAGCCAGTTCCTGGGCGCGATAATACGCTGACCAGGTCTGACTTTGAAGACGATGGGGGTACGTCCCTAGTATCTGCATTTGAGGATTTGTCTGTCGACTTAAACTCACGTACTTCTGGAGGTATTACCCGAGCACCTACTCCAGAGTACACAGATCCAGAGACTATTGGACCCCTCCATTCGGAGGAGGAAATTGCGGCAATGTGGGCAAATCCTGGTCACTCCAGAGCCGTACAACGCAGGGGTTCTAACGAGTTCATTAATGAACTTTACAGGAACCACCAGCAATACCTCCAGAATCTGGAGTTCGGTGCGATGGCGTCCACACCCGCGTCGCCTATCACACCTACCTCGCGTTGTGCGACACCCGGTCATGATGCTAACTCCTTATTGGAGGATGAGCTACTTGATTGGGGATCTGATGATGAAGAGTACGCTCTTTCTTCACTCACTGCACATGATGCTAACTTTAACATAGTATCAGCCCGCTCCCAAAGAAAGCTAGAGGAGCGGCAATATAATAATATGTTATCGTCTGTAGTATCTAAACTGTACAGTATAAATCTCGGCGTTCTTGATATCTTGAAATGCGAACACGATGATTTCTTTACTCAGTGTGCACGGTGTAATAAGAGACTTGAAACCCTCTGGCTATTAGACTCAGGGGCTTCTGCGCACTTCACCAACAGAAAGAGTGACTTTATAAGTTACCAGCCTTATACGCAATCTGACAGGCAACCTGTTAGGACTGCGGCTCATACGATCTTTGTTGAAGGATCTGGGACAGTATTGCTTCGGCATTATGTCAATAAGACTCTTGTTACGACTAGAGTACATCCAGTCCTTTACATTCCATCTATGAGTATTCGTCTTCTCTCAATGGGAGAATTTTTACAACAAGGAATGCGCGTTTTGGGAAATTCGCTGCATATCACCTTGTTACACCAAAAGCCATTTGTCCAATGTAAACCCTTAATACCTGGACATACACTATATTGGTTAGATGCAGCATCTACTAGCGTAGAAGCGCAGTTCATCGAAACACCTTATATCTACAAAGTAGATTATGATCTTATGCATCGTCGCCTCGGTCACCCATCTAAAGAGGTTCTAAGGCATGCTAAGGATCATACCAAGGGTTTTCCCGATGGGATTAAAATTCCTGATACATCTAGCGATGTATGTCCTGGATGTGCGCAAGGCAAAATGCCTGCTGCCTCGCATCCTCCTTCCATTACAAGGGCTACCAAACCCTTTAAAAGGATACACTCTGACTTAAAAAGTTTTCCTTTACCGTCATATGCCAAATACAAGTATTTCATTGTCTTTCTAGATGATTATACTTCGTATGCATGGATCACACTCTTGCGTGACAAAGGCTCAGCTATTACAGCTTTGAGACAATGGTTAGCGCTTATCAAAAATCAATTTGATACTACCATAAAAGAGTGGATGTCCGATGCCGGCGGTGAATATAAATCAGATGTATTTCTAAAAACATTGAAGGATGCCAGCATTACAGTGCTTCAAAGCACGCCCCATACGCCACAGCAAAATGGGCGCGCTGAACGCTTTATGCGCACTATCATGGATAAAGCCCAGGCCATGCGGTTAGAAGCTTGTCTCCCGCAGTCCTGGTGGGAATTCGCAGTTAATCATGCTGCACATTGTTATAATAGGACTCCTATGAGTCGTATAAATTGGCAAACCCCCTACCAATTATTAAACAATGAAATCCCTGATATTTCCCATCTTAGAGTTTTTGGTTGTGGCGCATATGTCCATATTCCTGAGTCTCGCAGAAAAAATAAACTCTCTCCTAAAAGCGAACTCATGATCTACTTAGGTAGACCTAGCGGAATGAAGGGTGACATGTTTATGCGTACTCCAAATACTTTGTTTTATTCAGACAAAGCACTCTTTGATGAAATGTTATTCCCTCGCTGCTCTAATCAGCAGACTCCCGGGAAAACACGTGGAATAACCCAGTTAGATGAACCTCCATCTAATCAACCACCACTTGATTTCGAAGACACCATTCCTGGTGATCTTGACTTATCACCCCCTGAGCCACCAAAAGGGAGTAGCGCTCCACAACCCGACGGGGTTGAAGAGGTCCCTGCAGACGCAGTCGATCCTCCAGAGCAGCAAGCTCCGCCTCATCGCCCTGACCCTGTACCTAAGCCTAAGGGTAAATCACGGTCTCGACCTGATCCTACATCATCTGTAGAACCCAGGCGGTCAACGCGATTGAGGAAAGTACCTACCGATCCTGACAATGTCTATGGTGAAAGGCACCCTGCAAAGGTTAGCCGAGACATTGAGCGAACTCGTACATGGAAACAAATGGTTGAGAACCAACCGGGTAGCTCCCGGCGACTTTCATCCCATGATCAGACGGAATCAGGAAACTCTCCTGAGCAATCTGCATCTAAACTTCCAGATACATTGAGTGAAAGTTCGCACGATTCAGAGGATGAAGTAGATCAGCAGTTGCTGACCCGCCTTGCTCAGGAAGGGGGAGTCAAATTCCAAGATTATCTGCTTGCCAAAGCAGTTCCACCGTATGATCTTGAGTCACCTGATACCTCCAATATTCGCGAATGGACCTTTAGGGACATTCTTAAAATGCCAAGCGAATTACAGGAGGAGTGGAAACAAGCGTGTCGTGAGGAGTTGGCTTCTCTTCGCAAACGCAAAGTCTTTGAACTGGTTGACCTGCCGAAAGGCAGAAAGGTCATAAAAAACCGATGGGTATTCGACTTAAAGTCGGATGGCCATAAAAAAGCTAGGCTTGTAGCCAAAGGCTTTTCCCAGGTTGAAGGCATAGATTATGACGAAATATTCTCACCTGTGGTACGGTTTGAGACAGTCCGGATGATGATAGCGCTTGCCGCTTTAAAAGATTGGCACATCTCCGGTCTGGACGTCAAAACAGCTTTCCTGTATGGCGACCTCGATGAGGAGCTTTACATGGAACAACCTGAAGGGTTTAAAGTCCCTGGCCACAAAAATAAAAACAAAGTGATGCGCCTTAAGAAAGCCATCTATGGACTCAAACAAGCTGCTTTAGCCTGGTGGAAAGCGCTTGATGGATCCATGGCTAGAATAGGCTGCACGCGACTTGTTTCTGACTCTGGTATATTTGTCAATAAAGGCAAAACCATTGTCATTATCGTTTATGTCGACGATGTGCTCTTTCTTGGAGCAAATAAAAAAGACATCAGTTCTCTGAAAGAGCGTTTTATGCAGATCTGGGAATGTAGAGATCTGGGCGATACGCAAGAGTTTTTACGCATGCGCATAGTGAAATCAAAAGGTCGTATTCTAATTGACCAAGTAGATTACTTACACAAAGTGCTGCAGCGTTTCAAGCTCGTTAATGCGAAAACTGTTCCTACTCCGTTACCGGAAGGGTATCAGCCATTGCCTAATAAAGATCCTCCAAACCCAGAGCTCCGCTCTCAGTTCCAACAAGTGATAGGGTCACTCCTATACATAATGATTGGAACGCGACCAGATATAGCCTATGCTGTGACTAAATTGTCACAATTTGCAGCGAACCCCAATAAGGATCACCTAGATAGAGCGATGTATATTTGCCGCTATCTACTAGGAACATCCGATTATGCTTTAGTCTATAATGGCAAAAGCAATGGGGGTTTACTAGCATATGCTGACTCTGATTGGGCCTCTGACCCGATCACTAGAAAGTCTACAACGGGCTACTTAGTTAAACTAGCTAATGGTGTATTCTGTTGGAATTCTAGAGCGCAGAAATCAATCACGCTCTCTTCCACTGAAGCAGAATATATGTCACTCGCTGATACGAGTAGACAGTTGGTCTGGATATGGTCACTCTTTGAAGAGATCGGTATAATCCTAGCACCAATTCCATTATGCGGTGATAATCAAGGATCCATCTTCCTTGCATCTAATCCGGTGCAAGAAAAGCGCATTAAACACATTGACATCCGTTACCACTATATACGAGAAGTCATACACGCTAAGAAGATTGAACTCTTCTTTATTGAAGGATCTGAGAATCCCGCAGATTTGTTTACTAAGAATCTGGGCCGCATTAAATTTCAGAAGTTCAGAGAACGATTAGGATTAGAGTTTTACTCATCCTAGTCATTAAGAGTCGATGAGAAGTGTGGTGTTCAGTTTAACCACTGTTACACAGAAACATTTCCTCTGAGACGTTTGGGACAGAAAGGCGGAAACCGAGTTTTCAATTTCTTGTCTAGTCTCTAACCCGTCTCATCAAAGACTTCTTAAACTGCTATAAAAACAACTAGCACATGAGAGTATTTCTCTTAACGAAATCTCCCGTGCTCAGTTCAAGTTCTTGAATTGTACGTGGTTTTGTTTCGTTCATTATGCTTAGATCACTATCGTGTACTTAGCAAGGGGGAGTGTTGAAACGTAATAAGTACATATGTATCTTATCTATAGCAGTTACGACATAAGTAGACTATGCAAGTATGATTACCATATTAGGTAGCTACTTTATGCACATCTATGGGCGTAACCCATATCAGAGTCATGTGAATGATTCTGAGATGTTCTAGGGTGCTCCACACATCAGGCGTCACTGAAAACGCGATATAGTGGACACCTTTACTCATCATAGTTACGCAAAGGGACATGGTGGGACCATAGGGACCACTTTTCCCTATATAAGGAGGGGTGAAAACCCTGAGACCCTCCCCAGCAGAATATCACTTGTATTCACTTGTGCTCTATACACTGCGCTTAAGACTATCAACACCTTCTACCAAAGGTGAGTCTTCTGTAGCCTGCGTGCTGCGCCATGTGCTGCGCAACAAGGTGCTGTGTGGTGACGTGTGTGGTGGGACTGAAACTGTTCAGTGTTCGTGCTGTGAATTCGCCCAACCTCACCGAGGCATAAAAACAGGTGACAAGGCAGGCAAAAACTGCCGCGTCGAGGGGTTTATTGAGATCAAGCTGACCACGAACTGCTGAGATGAAAGCTGGAGTGTATGGGCAGTGCTTTTTCCGCCTTGAGGTGTTGGGCGTGAGTTTTTTGGCCGCCCGCAACATGGTATCCAGCTCTCTCCTCTCGAGGACCCAGGGAAAGCTGTGTAAGATGTGCCAGGCCTGCACACCATTCAAGTAACCCAAGATTGTCTTGCCTGAGTATGCAGCAGCTAGGTGCGCGACAAAAGATGAGAGTAGCCCCTGCGTGGCTGGGGCTCTTCCCTCCTCAGGTATGCCTTTCGCGTCGCAAAAGCAATGCCACATGAGCAAGCCGGCACCATATGATACACGTGTTTCCTCCTCCCATGCGTGGATCATTGTGTCCTTCACACGCTCGCGCTCTGTTTCGTCGAGTCCCGGTGTGTCTGTGGGTTTCGGAGCTGGGGATGCCAGAGTCCATCGTCTGAGCCGATCTTTTGCTAAGCAGTGTGGGCGCAGTTGGGAGGGGATAGGGGTGAGATGCTGCGGGTACGGGGCTGGACCTCTGGCTGTCAGCATTGTGGTGGGAGGGATGGGGAGTTGTCGTGGTCTCGCTTCGGGAACTTTCTTTTGTTTGACTGCTCGTGGTTTTGTGCCCTGATCGGCATCCTCAGGCTCTCGTGCTCGCACTAGGCGCCTGACTGCAGCACTCTTTGCCAATTCTCCAGGGTCAGATATCGATGAGGAGGGGCCGGGCTTCGTCAGGGACAACAACGGGATCGAGGAGGAGGGAACAAGGGGGGCAGAGACCTCGCGAGGGACCGTCGGCAGGGTTTTTCGCACTCGGGACATACCTTGTGTGAAATGCTCGATCGTGATACTCTGAAAGCTGAAGGATGCGTCAGAAGATGTGGTTGGTTGGCTTGTTAGCACTGCATCTTTTCCACCATCCCTCAACAACACCTCGGTTGTCACCGTGGAGCACGACGTGCTCTCCCTTGCTTGAAAGAGCGCATATGCAGATGGCAAGAAGCTCGAAGCCAATGGCCTCGGCCCATTGGATGTCCCTTCCTTGGGACTTCCACCCGGTGACGAGACGCCATGCTCGCCACCTTGGGCCAACCGTAATCACCACGCCAAAGCCAGAACTTGCATCTGAGTATGCTCTGTAGTCGGTGGTGGGGCGGGGTCTGGGAATTGGGATGGAGATGACTGTGCGGCTGAGCTGGCACTGCCACCAGTCCAGGTCGTCTGGGGTGCTCCGGGGAGGGGTGTGAGGAATGAACGGATTGTCGTTGAAGGAGGCGAGCATGGCCTCCAGGCTGGTGAGATGAGCGCGTCCTGCAGGGATGACCAGTGTTGCGTGCAGCAACTTGCCGTACAGCTTCTGCGTCTCCAGGAGATCGTGCGTGCGTTTCTTCTTCCACTCAGTGATAACCCCCAGGTATCTGGCTTTCTTTTCGTTTGGCAGGTGCACGACTCGCGACTGCAGATCCCACTGGAACCCCAGGTATGGGACCTCTCTCCCAAACGGAACTGATTTTGAGGACTCCCACTTAATGCCGAGCTGAGCCGATAGTTCGTCGATGTCCGCATCTGCATAGGTGAAGAGGCTGTCCGCTGCTGAGCGCGGGGAGGTGCTTGCCAGGTCGTGCAACCTTGTGCTGCAGTCTTCGTCAAACTCTTCTGTTGAGTCGTTTGGTAGATCCTTCCCCCCATACCAAAACCGACTGCCATCCTGTCTGCAGCCTCCATGCACTTGGATCTCCAGGAGCCATTCTGCACGCTGTGCATTGTATTCAGCCATGCATGCCCGTGGGACCCTGAAGAAAATGTGGTCGTCAACCCATTTCGCAAGTGGGCCCATCCCTTGTCCCCAAAAGATATCAGCTCCAGCATCTGCCACCATCCCATACACGCCTCCCACCGACGTGAGGCCAAAGTTGTTGCATATGTTGACGGCGAACTGGTCTTCCGCTTGGAGGCGGATGACGAGCCCAGGCCATTGGGATGGTGTGGCAGGGATTGTTCGATATGCCTCTGCCACGTCGCGTACAGACGCTTGTGATCCAGGGGGTAGGTGGGCAATGATGAGGGCAACGGTTGTGAATGTGCCCCAGGTGCAGGGGAAGTCGTCGCTATTGATGTGTGAGTTGATGGAAGAGGCGTTGGGGGATGGGTCATGCGGATAGGAGAAATTGTGGACAGCTCAAAACTTGCCTGGTTTCGACGACTTTGGAACCAGAGACAGGGGAGAGGTCTGGAATGGGCCCAGGGCCAGCTCCATTTGGCTGCACGTAAATGGGCCAATATAGCGACCCGCCGAGAACTCGTTATGGACGATAGTACTATATACATTAAGGAGGGGACTAATTGAGGAGTGGTTGGGTGGGGTATACGTGTGTTGGATCGGGGGGATCCCGAGATCAAAACCCTCCACAAGGCCTTGGACGAGTAGGGGGTATTTCTCCTCCAACCCGAGGCTCGATAGTTGCTTTGCCCATGCAGCTCCCTTATATGGGGAGAGGGGTTCACGCCTTCTCTGCTCGAGGGCATCCCTGGGCCCCGTGGTCTGCCTTTCCGCAGCCTGAGCACTTGTGTCGGTCTGGGTGGCTTGAAGATATGCATCCGCGGATCTGCCAGTCGAAACACAGTGGGAGGCCGTCGAGTGCAACCAGCTGCCCTTGTTCGTTCTTGCGGACGGCAGACGGGGTGCCATCCCAGAGCTTGGGCTCGTCGCACTTCGTGAAGGAATGTTCGTGACAACCGAGGCAAACCACACAGACTCCACCACGTGGGCCTGCGCCGGAATGAAAAACCTCGGGTTTATCTTGCCTGGTGTGTCGAGGGTTATCTCGAGCACGTTTCTCCAGGCGGTCAGGCAGGGTGTTGTGACCTCGTAGTGGGGAACGCGAGCGACGGTTCTTCCTCGAAGACTCTGCACGGGGCGGAGACTGGGAGCGAGCGCGTTGGCGTCTGGGTGGTGCCCGTGAATCAAAAGTGGCGTTTGCCATCCTGTGAAGCTGACCAAGGTGGCCATTCGGGTTACGGGCAGAGGAGAACAGCAGGACATCACCGGTGCGTGGCACAAGGCGAGAGGTCAATGGCAGATGGCAGATGGCAGATGGCAACGGCGAATGGCAGATGGCAGCAGCGAATGGCAGATGGCAGCAGCGAATGGCAGATGGCAGCAGCGAATGGCAGAAGGCCGTAGCGATGGCAGATGGCAGGAGGGTGCGCAGGGAGAGGAGGAGCAAAGGGGAGGGAGGAAAAACAATCAGCTTGGGTGTCGATTTGCGATCTAAAGACGGGAACGTACCTGTTCGAATTCCCTGTCTCGGACTGCATTGTCCCTATCCTGAATGGTATCATTGATCTCTTCGGCTAACGCGCGCAGGAGCTCATCCTGGATCACTTCGAGGTTGAAACCCTCGTCGCGCGTGAGGGAATCGAACCATTCGTGCCGGACACGGGCCTGGTATAGCATTAAAGCCTTCTTGCCGTTCTTCTGGCTCTTTCGCGGGTGGCATTCAAGGTTGATGAAAAAGGACGCAATGGACGTGGCGTGGGCGATGGGCCACAGCCCAGACTTGGCCATGAAATGGAGCATGACATTCTTGGTGTCGAGCATCTCCTCCCAGCTGAGGTCCTCATCCTTTCTGATGTGCTTGGAGGACCTCACGGCCGCTAGAGGGCGGATCGCGAAAGAGTCGCCGAGTTGGGTGAAGGTGAGGGTATCGCGACTGATCGAACTGTTTGTGTCGGCAGCAGCATCTCTGCAGCCCTTTGTAGTGAAGTAATCGAGCTCAACGTACTCTAGATTGTTCAGTTTGTTGAGGGCATAGGAGGAGGGCCTCGCCTCGATCCATTTCTCGACGTGGCGATTTGGGTCCCAGGAGTTCAACTTCGGTTTCTTCTTCTCCACTTCCTTGCGCAGGTCTTCAGCATCCTTCTCTTGCTGGGCTCGTAGAGCGTCTTCCCCCACGCGGGCCACTCTGTCTCGCTCGTCCTGTTCCAACTGGTCCTGCTGTGCCTGATCGTTCCAGGCGGCGATCTTGCGCTGGTTTTCACGGGACCAAGCGTCCTTCATTTGCTGAGCGGCCTCTGCCAAGGTCAAGGGTTGGTTACCTTGGTGGGCATTGACCGCGGATTGCCTCAGGAAACTCCCATTCGGGATCGTCGAAACTTGGGCAGATAGCCCGATTCGGATCGTCTACAATGCGCGGCATGGGCTTATGCCGGTGTGATAGAAGGGAGGTGGATAGTAAGACTATTGGTTGTGTTTTTAAAGAAGAAAGAAAGAGCACCGATTCAAAGAATCGGAGGAAGAGGAAAGACAGATGGCGGCACGGAAGAAAGGGATGAGCACGTGCCGCCTCGTTCGTTCGCGCAAAGACTACGATCTACGCCTACGCTCGTACCTCGCTTCGGCTTAGATCCGGCAACTGTGCAGAGTATTGCGGACGGGTTGCGCGCGTCTATTCTCTGGCATGACAACCAAGCGCTCTCGCTTCCGCGAAACTCAATTGCGCTTGCGACCTTCAGAAGTGCGGTGGAGGCTTGACTCGCGAATCCCTGCATGATATGCAAGACGCGTCCATACCATTCTGGCGAGCGCGTGTGTGGATGTGTCTGTAGGGAGAAGGAACGCCAAGCACTGCACGTTCAAGGGTACTACGACGTGGAACGCCTCGACGCAAATCCCAGACAAAGCCGCGGTAAGTGGCTGAACCACAGAAGCGTATCAGCACTTATAGTCGCCGCAGGTGACGCGAAGGGACCCGAGATCTGTGAACTGCCCTTCTGACATATCCATATCTTAGTATCAAACCAGAATTGTTTGTCTACTGGTCACTTTGTACTTCTCTAGGCCAATTAGTTATATGGGTCACTGGGTCTTGACAACTGATATGGTTCGTATTCTTGTTGTGAGAAATTAAGATCGTCCTCAGCCACGGCTCAGCGCTCAGCCTCAGGTGCCTTCAGGCTGAGAGGTATGGTATCAAGTATGGACTGTATGGTATCAAGGTGCTTAATAGCTTATCCCTGTGCCTGTCATCCTTTGTACGTTCAGTGACCAGTACTTCGTGCTTTACGTAGAAGCAAACTCACAGGGCAGTTCGTACGAAGGGATACAATGTGGAGAATATAATAGAGGATTCTTCACGCTGCTCCGACTGGTGTGACCGTGTGAGAAATATAGCAGGCGTTGCAAGTTCACAAACAGCACTCTCCCTCTGCATCATAATCAGTCACCAGAAAGCACGTCCGCCCACGTTACTTCTCTGTTCCCCATCGTCCGCAAGTGTGCCTGAATGCTGCAGTATTCCGTCTCCTTAGTGCATGCCATCTGCGTATTGTATACTATGCATGTGTAGTTAGGCTGCTCTCATCTCCCGCAATCAAAGGTGAATGCCGTCAAGTTGGGCCTTCTCTACTACTCCTTCTCTTGTTAACCTAATGATTTGCAAAGAAAAGCTGAAGTGAGTGATACAGAACTTTGGTGGCTTCGTCTACACTAATACGAGCATCGGTTAATATTCGGATATCGAACAAGCTCCCCCCATTCCCACTTCCTGTTCCTTTGCTTCTCTATCCTTCCCGCGGACGGACAATTCTGTCCATTAAAAATGAGAAAATGGCTCAGAAGTTGCGGTTGGGGGGAGGATCAAAAGCCGAAGTCATCCAGTCGGCCGTCTCAGGGGTTTCCCCCGCTTGGTTCACCTGGGGTTGGGGCGAGCCTTCGCTCTCTCGCGCTTCGTTGCCCGAGCGCAGATGAGTGCGCGCGTGGCGGCGCATAATGCTCTGCCCACTGAACCTCAGGCTGCACCCCTCAAAGGTGCATTCGAATTCTGTGCAAGTGTCATATCTTTGAGACGATGACAGAAATATGATAAACTCGACATACGCCCTTTGTCCTCTCTGTGATGATTTTCCTGCATGTGGAGCTAGAACATCAACTGGTAATTTTCTTCTTTAGATTAGCTCAACGTTGAAAAGGGCTCACCTCGAGGTTGGCCTCGCTAGAAAAAAGGTCTCCACAGGAACGACATGGGAACTTAGATCGTCGTGATCGGGGTTGAACTGGTATTACGGGTGTCCACGGCTGCAGTAGATGATGCTGGTGGATAGCCTGAGCCTGTACACGAGTGGAAGGGTAGATGCTTCGGCTTTCTTCTTCGAGGTATCCATCAGGGTTCGGAGCAGGCATTTGAATCGCTGGACGAGCGCGAACGCGAATGCGACGTGGCACTGGAAGCTGGCCAAAAAGAGTGCCAGTGGCATCCGGGTGGAAGAGATCCCCCGTCTGTGAATGCACACCCCAACTGTTGAGCTCTTCTGAAAATAAAGCCACCATCGGAGCCCGCGTATCGCTCCTCAGAATGTTGTCTCCGAGAGAAGACAAATCTTTAGTTGGTGCCTTTACTATGAAAACATGCAAAATCATGATTCGGGCGGGTGCTCACCACATGTGACCTGGGAGATCTCCGGCTCAGACCTTCGGAGGCAACCAACTACTGCGTCGGGTTGGAAAGTCTCCAGAGTCTACAAGTATGAACAGATATAGACTTAATCATAATACTTATCCACGATCCAACTCACAGTCCCATCATCGATTCTACGAAGCCGGTCCAAGTCGTCGTCATGAACAAGGACCCAGTCGCAAGTTGGAGCCCGCTACGCATTCGCTTAGAATTATGTATGATCGCGGAGGAAAGACATCATGACAGGGATTCGCAGCACTCACTTCGGTGATGTAGTCTAATAATACGTGCAGAGGATCCCGGTGCTTTCGAAGCTGGGATGAGGGCTAGGTTAGGGCTTCTGAAAGAGTAAACTTGCCTCGGTAAGACTGGGTATCGAGATCGCTTCCAACTCTGGCTCGAAGTCATGCTCGCTTAAATCTGGCATGTGTCCCGCCGCTCCTCTGAGCCTCGGGAATAGCCTGAAGGCACGCGTCACGCGAAACCCTCGGATAAATATGCATTGGTCCTCGGGTAAGTCCTAACGGAACACATCGGAGCTTTTAGTAGTATTGGTTGGTCCTTGTGAACTCTGCGCCACATACCACACCGCTTGGACCTTGGCTCAGCATTGCTCCTTGAATGTTCCTACGTTCGACTTGCCAGTTGACGCCACTAGCAGCGCCAACATCAGTGACTTGAACCGAAACGGATACCTGTGCATCTGCTTGACTCTCGTGGAATGCAATATTGGTCCAAGATCTTGTGCGATGACGCCCAGTTACCAGGATTATGTCCTCCATCTTTTCTATCCCCAGTCCACGACGTCGCGTAAAAGCAAACCAGGAGTCGATATGGCCAGTTATCCATTTTGCAAAATCACCCCGAGCAAGGGTGTCCTCACGTTGAGCCGTCACTGGAAGGGATAATACGGCACCACAATTCCTCGAGCATATAAATGAGACGTCTGCAGAGCCTACTGGTCTGAGATCGTGTCAGTGATACGAACAAAACGTAGGACGAGATATTTTGCTCACTCTCTGGCTAATATGTCTAATCCACCCGACGCCGCGATGACCCCATACGAGCAGAAATCATTGGGAGTAAGCGTTCCATGGTCGATATGGTCTACCACACTAGGCCGGAGTGGTTCATAATATTCTGGTACCCCGAATCTTTCGTGAGATGGATGGTCTGCGGGGAGTAGAACGTTAAATAGGCGGTGGAATTTGCCTTCGCGAATAAAACCAACGTCGCCAACCTCCACGGGAGAGGAGAGTCTCCCAGGGTTGGGCTCCCACAAGGCGTGGCCGAAGGCAGGATACTTGATTCCAAGATGGTTGCGAAAAATATCATAGTGCGCCATGGAGAGAGAGCACTGGCCGGGGAAAACCTGTAGTGTCGAGTCGACTCGGTCAGTCGTCAAAAAATGGATTTGACTTACGGTCACCAGGGGAAACTAGGGCGCACTACCGCACAGTATCCTACTACAACAATAGTGGTAGATCGTGGCACGGTCCTGGGCACGCCGCACGCCACTAGTCGCGATTAGTGTCTGCCACCGCCAGGTAGTCCAGTGCTATCATTCCATTATCCTGCCACTGCACTGGCAGCACACCGACATTCAAGAATTACACAGTAAGGAGGTTAATGCATGCTGAAGCCCAAATATGAATGCAGAGTCCAAAACGCGAAGAGGTCTCGTTCTTTTCGTTTGTCTCTCAGGCTGCTGCAGCAGCTTGAAGTCGAAATCCCAGGCCATGTGGTAGATCGTGGGAACTGGTGATTAGCTTGCCCATTTCGGCATGCTTCTTTCTCACCGTCTCCGAGGATGCAGTGCGGGACCATTATTGGACTGCAATGCGCCTCCCAGATCAGAAACAAATTCTCCGCTGGGATGGTGAATAATTGCTTTCGAATTCACCGTAGCACATGGTTGTGTACTAATGTACTGCCCCATGCCAATCCAAAAAACCGAAGAATGGCTTCGGGAAGCCTTAACATCTGCTATGCCTAAGTTATGCCGCGAAGCTCGGGGTGTAGGAAGAGCCCACCACTCTCAGGCCAGTCACAACGGCTCGTGCCCCCCCCCCCCCCCTTCTACTCTTCTCAGTCCCCCGGGCGTTGCTTTATCAGAACCCTTCTTCTTGTTCCTGTGACTCAGTGACGAGCTCACTTGCGAGCTCAGGTACAGTACCGTCTTTGTTCGACGTTCGACGCACGTAGCCCATATTGTCCGTCCCGAACCTCGGCATCGAGACAACGCACTCTCACTCTCAACTACTAGTATGCTGCTGAAAACCCGGCAGTTGAATTTCCCTCTCGATCTTTCTTTCCACATTGGCTCAGCACGACGCCTGACGACATTGGACGCCGCCTTCTCAACCTTTTACAAGGTGTGTGTGTACGGAGCGCAGGGAGCTTTCGACGTTAAACACGTGCTCGTTAGTGGCGCCACTCCGAAGCCATTCCGCACGTGTCTGTACTGTAGGCAGCATTCAAAGCTCCCTGAATCTCACGTCGGTCTTGAATATTATATTTCGAAGCAGAATATGCCATAGTTTGAAAGCCGGGGTACAGAGGGGCGTGGAGATCGCCATAGGTTTGATGACGTTACATCTGACTTGGACCAATGCCACGTCGACGAAGTTGGATATTGCATGGGGCCGCATCATTGTGAGACCACCGCATAATTAATGAGGCTTAATGAGGTCTGTAATGAGGTGTTGCACTATCTGGGGATGACGAGTCCGATCAACGATATCATGCTATAACTGTCTGTCAGGCATTTAATCGGAGTATGCAGGTGGAGAGGTTTGGGAGTGTCCTGGCCTGTCGGGCTGTTAGCCAGAGGGAATCAGCAATTAAATAGCGTATTGTTCTCGTTTTGGGATTTTCTGGCTCGGCGTATGCATGTCATGCATACATCATCGTGGGCCTTCAAAGTGCAATATCAAAAAAGGAAAGCAACAGAAATAGGACTGCGCTCATTGGCTTCGGGTAAACCCGGAATCTCGGAGCAGTAATCCGCAACGCCGAAAGCCTTTTTAAAAAACCAACTGACCCTTCGCGTCGACCCACCGCTTTCTTCCACTTGTTAATACTTCCCTTCTTGGTACCCTCTTTCAACAGCCATGCCTTACTCTCCTGGTAAGCAAATACCGTTATACAAGCTCTAGGGATCTATATGTATTCCGCGACACTCTGTAGGTGACGCCAAAACCGGTGCTCAGCTTTTCAAGACGCGTTGTGCCCAATGTCATACCCTCGGCGCAGGTGAGGGACACAAAGTTGGTCCTAATCTTCATGGGTACGTCAGTTCGGTTTGATTGTGTCAGTACGCGTCCTAACGTTCGTGACGTGGCAAGTCTGTTCGGGCGCCAGACCGGCCAAGCAGCAGGCTTCAAGTACACTGAGGCAAACAAGAAGAAAGCTATTCACTGGGAAGAGGAGACTCTTTACGAGTATCTTACAAACCCCAAAAAGGTGTGCTTTAAGCTTGAGTCCTTGACAAACGTTGACCCCACACTCAGTACATCGCTGGTACGACCATGGCCTTCGCCGGCTTCAAGAAGGAGAAGGACCGGAACGATATCATTACCTATCTCAAAGAGGCGGTTCGTGATATTTACGTCTCGTTCTGCGTGCTACCGCTGACGTCTTTCCCACCTCGCAGACTGCGTAGACTCTCATGTTCCCGACGACGCGTTCACCATATTATAACACCCGGTCTTGCATATATTACCTTGTCGAGCCAGTTCACGTAGATGCCCATGCCGACCATTCACTCTAGTTAGACCAGGACCCCCCACTCACGCATTAATATAATACTTGCATAAATATTCGGCGTGAAGTGAATTGGAAGTGTGCTCAAGCAGGGATGACTAAGCAGTGGACATAGCACTTGGTGGCACTGAGTCAAGCCTTGGACTTGAACGTCAACGTCGTTAGAACTCTTGATCAACGATTTGCTCGGTCTCACTATGGATGACCTTGCCGTTGAAGACGAGAAAAAGCCTTTCGACGCGCTTGGTGGCAATGACGAAGACTCTCAGCCAGATCCCGACGAACACATCATGCTCGAGTCAGGTCAAGGCAGAGTATGGCTCGTCAAGGTACGCTCGCTCCTCTCCCCAAATCACATCACAACCCACCTTCTCCCGTACCCTCCCAGATCCCCAAGTTCCTAATGGAGCGCTGGTCCAAATTCGACGCGGAGGGCGTACAACTCGCCAAGATCCGGATCTACGACGTACCCCCGGGCGCCGCCCCACGCATCATAGTGCTCGTCCCATCCGACGACGGCGGCGACGACGATATCTACGAGCTAGACATGGTGAACCAAGACGTGCACAACCAAGTCGTAGTCGCCGAGCGCGCCAAAGCGCCCTCTGGCACCGGCCGCGCCCGCACAACGATAATGACAGGCAAAGTCAAGCACGAGTGTAATTTGCGCCCGCGCATGACGGGCCGCTATGAGCGGCGCTTGGCGGCGCGTGGGGCGGCGGCGAAGGGTGATAAGGCCGTGCGCGTGGGGCTTATGGATGGTGCGCGTGCTGGAAGGGGTGGAGGGAAGATGCTCAGCAGCGGTATCTCGTCCGCGTCGGGTTTCGCGGACCTTACGGTGCGCGTGGTATCTATCCCCATCCAGCGACCGACAGAATGTTGACGTTTTTTTGCTTCGCAGCGCACGAAGGTCAAGCCGCAAAAAGGACAGTACGAGCGCATGGCGCGTATGCCGCGCAACCAGCTGCTCGACGCGCTGTTTGCGCTGTTCCGAGAACGCGAGCAGTGGCCGATCAAGCTGCTCCGCGAGAAGACGCAGCAGCCGGAGGTCTATCTCAAGGAGGTACTGTCGGAAATCGCGACGCTGCATCGCAGTGGCGAGTTCAATGGGACCTGGGAGCTTATGCCGAGCTTCAAGGGCGATGGCGTACGTGGTTGTGTTGTTTGTTGCGCTGTGCGGGCTCATTGTGTTTGTAGGTCAAGTCGGAGGGCATGTCGCAGCTGTATGCGTCGCAGCCGTCTAATGCGGACGTCTCGATGGACGACTATGACGAGGAAGAGGAGGACGATGATGACATGGAGGAGGTCATGGAGTAGGACTCGTGCGTTCGTCACATCCGTCATGCCTGTTTAAACCCATATCACTGTTACTGCAATACTGTATTGTAATATATGTCGACTTTGTCGACTGAAACCTTGCTTGATGAGATGTTATAAAAAGTCCATTTAAAATCGTGGCCAATCAATCAATATTTCATGTAAGAGTACGGTAGCGTAAAGTGGTCATCGAGAAGGTAAAAGTACAATTTGTTGTGGAGCGTGAAAGGACATTATCACGTTTAAGTAAAAACATCAAGGTTTTTTTCTTCGTAATCTCTCTCGTCGGCCTTTTCGAAATAGGAATGGTCCCGCACCGCGAGGACAGTTATACCATTGTCGACGGTGAGCAGTTCGCCGCGGAAATTGGTTACACTTCCAACTTGTGGTAGACTTTGGTAGGGTCGATCGACACAGTCACATACACTCAAGATTGCTCGCACTGTCAAAGGTGTGAGAGGGACTATGCCGACGATTTTCTGCCAGACGGTGACCAGGAACGAATGTGAAGATTCGTCGACGAGAAAAACATATCCCGAGCAATGCACTGTTGCCGGTGCGACGTTGATGAAGTGGTAGACTTGCAGGGAACCGAGCAGTCGATCGACCTGTATTCAATCTGCGTCAAAGACAAGTCGACATAAGCGGATTGGGACGGGCTGTGATTAAATCTCCGATGAATGAAAATTCGGAGTCGGGTAGTGTTGCACTGGGTCGGTGAGTGTGGGGAACGAATTGTGCAATCTGAGTGAGGAAGAGTTAGTGCAATCCTGATGAGTGACTATGGAAGACTTTCTGTTGCTTCAACGAGGTAAACGCCACGCCGAAAAGACCCGATATCCGCATAATCACGGAAACGAAAACTGCCAGTGAAGAAGGATGTTCGAAGTCCGAATTGCATGGCAGGAATTACACCATCTAAGATGAAAGAATGCACAGTGACGCCTGCTTCGAATCTTGCGTGCGCGAGGTACGCATAGCAGCGGATGTGGGCAGACCCGGGGTAAATGGTAGTCATGGCGGGGTTGTTATCGAGGGGGTGATGCTGTGTCGTGTTGTTCTTTCCTATATGGGGAGTGTGAGCGGTTGTTGAAATGACGTAGATATGACAGTAACGGAGGCAAAGAGATTTTTCGGATGCTGATGACGGTGCTGTGACGCGGTCAGGTATTGCAGCCGTGGAGTGGTCGCCGTCGATCCTGTTTGTGACGGAGTCCCTGTCTTTTGCAGTGTTGTACATGGATGGGTGGATGTCAACATTGTCGACATTATCCTGATACTGTTATGACTTTAAATTTTACAACCAAAAGTTTTACCGTTGGCATATGTATACAGTGAATGATGAGTGATTTTACCAAGCAGAAGTTATGCGATGTGGAAAGAAAGTCGTCGTGTTTGGGGGAGATTTGTGGTCAGTAGTAGCGCCACACGTCCTCTCTTGGCGTGAAAGTGGAGTGCTCATCCATTGCGACGACAATTTCGCCTTCCTCATAGGTCATGAGGGGGCCAGTGATCGACACCGTACTATGTTGTTGTGGTAAAACAATTGGCGCAGATTCATTAGAGATAGGCGGACGGAGCTGGACGCGGACGTATAGAGAAGAAGGGAGAGGAAGGTCGCAGACGTCTTGCAGGACCACAATCAATATCGTTTTTCGTGTTCTTTCAATCCCCACAACCTCGCCACAGACTGTCACCGTTGCAGGTCGGGCATCCATGGTGGAGCCGGGTGATGTGAGGCCAAACGGAAAATTGTACTGGGTGAGTGTGGTAAATAGTGTGTACACATTCGTAAAAGTTAAAGCGAGCGAACGTTGACAAGGTCACCCATGAGTGCAAACATTTCGTCGGGTAAAATAGGACTAGGGGGGTGTGTCCCAGATACAAAGTCTACCACCTGATTCAGTCAGTGTCCAAATTTTCGTAGCATTTATGTGACATGCTCACTTTTGCAAAGATATGATAGACTCCACTTGGAATTTGTCCCAGTGCTGTTTTGGATAAAAAGCGAAGACTGCATGCAAGGACTGGTTGTTCAAGAGGATGTTCGATGTCTGGTGTTATGGAAGGCACTGCAACGTCGAAGATGTACGAATACGGACCCTCTCCGATGACACGGACATTGTCGAGGTACGCATGGCAATACAAGATGAGGTACCCAGGATTCGGCAAAGTCATAGTTTGTGTTTCGTAATGGGAAAGGGCCAAGAAAGGGGTGTCGATGTGGTTCGTATGAGTATATGTCCTCATTGGGTTTGCCACACATGGCTCTTCTCTGGCCGGTCTGTATTTTTTGGCACACGGAACATTGCACACACATTGTCATGCGATGAAGAAGGAGTCATGAAGTGAAGACACAAAAAGGTAGAAGGGATAGAAAGTAAGTTAAAGAGAATGTAAACAAAGAACACGTTTTCATATAGCTCGGTAGCCCTCTTTCAACATCTTCTTTTGTAATGTCAGTTCATTTGAAGAGTCGTCGCGGGCAAGCTCACTGCACGGACGCTGGAGAGGAAGCTGGAGAGGAAGCTGGTGAGGAAGGGGTGAGTACAATGCAAAGCTGAATGGTTACAGAACAAACCGGGCACTTCTTGTGCAGAAACGGACTCGTGTTGGAGAGCAGCGAGAGTGGGATTCATTCGAATAGGACCGTCATCGTCTGTGCTTCGTTTATAGGCGGTGGGAGGCCGAGCCTCACCCAGTTGCAGGACCATGATTTGCTGTATGCTTGCGTTGAATGAATCAAGGGGCGGGTCGCTTCCCTTGATTGCATAGTGACGGATTTCGAAATGCATTTCTATCAATGCACCTGTGAGGACGTCCATGATGTCATTGATGTTGACAAGTTTTTCGTCGCGGAAAACTCTGAGAGGAATGGCACGGTGTGTATGTTTGATGTCGTCCATAGTTGCACGAAACTTGAATGGGACAGGCCACTCTTCCATGAGTGTGTCCACGACGCCTTTTGAATGGGCATGACAAGCATATGTTTTATGTTTCGTGGGAAATTTACCTGGGATGGCCGGCTGCCTTGGTTCAAAGACGGCGCGTGTAAAACGCAAGACGTGATCGTTGCGTTTGTTGACAATCATGTGCTGGAAGTTTTTGGTGGAGCCAATCTTCTTTTCAATTTTTTGCAGGTTTTCGATTGCAGGTTTGAAGTTGTCGGCGAAAACTGTTTTGGATGGCTGTCCCAACAGCAACTGGTACTTGGCGCTAGGGAGCTTGTCCATGGCACGGTTGCCAATGTTTCCAAGAGGAGTGCAGTCAAGACGATTGTCGAGTACCCGACCGACGACAGAAAGAACTGCATTTTGGTTCGTATCCGTATTGATCAAAATGTCACCTGTCCTTTGTGCAAGCCAAGAAACAGAAGAATCCAAAGCGTCGTTAGAAGCGTAGTAGGGGACATTGACAAGGTTGTCACGGTAAGGTGAGAGGTCGTGTTCCATGTCGTAGTCAAAGTTTGGAAAGGGGCTGAGTGATAGGAGTTGCGAAGTGAGCAGTTTTAAAATCATGAGTTCGTGAGAACCATTCACCATGTTTGGGTTCATGTCGAAGAAGGAGGTGTAAAGGTACTAGGAAATCGGGGAAAGAAAGGAGGATTGGGAAAAGTGTTCTCCGGGGAGGAGCATGGGTATGTGTGGGAAAAATGGAAACAAGGACACATGATCACCGTGCGAGGCGATACGAGAACATATGCCTTGTAGAGTTATAATGAAGTTTTCGGACATTCCATGCACAATCACACAGAAGGGACGACCAAAAGAAAGAAAGACAGGTCAGTTAGTGAGACAGTGTTGTGCAAGCACAATGCAGAGTGAAGTCGCACCATTATGTGACGTTGAACTCTCCTGCGTTGTAACAATCTAGTGTGAGTTCTTGCAACGTTGCCAATCTCAAGTCTTCTTTGTGCAATTTTTCGTCTGGGTGAACAGTAAACAACTTGTGGTCGTACGCTCGCAGCAATCGAATGGTTGGTCTGCCTCTGCCGCGTGATAGGGCGACATAAGCGTTGAATCCTGAGATGGAACCGGTGGGAGGTTTTCCAAGATCGATGATGACGCTTTCCATTGTTTGACCTTGCGCTTTGTAATCAGTGAAGGCATAAGCCGGTGCGATTGGGTATTGAGTTCGTTTAACGGTGACAGGTGCATCACCATTGAGTCTGAAAGTTTTCGTCGAAGGAAAAATGGGTATGGTTCCATGAGGCAAACCTGGTAAGTGGATTGGACGACCATGTAAAGGTTGGAAAAAAATTGCAGCAGGAGGGTACGACAGTCGTTGAGTCTTCATTGGAACAGTTTGGCACGATTCCCTGGGGTCGAGCACAATGTCCGTTACAATGCCACGTGATCCGTTCGCGAGACCGGCGGCAACAGAGATGTTAGACAGGATCATGATCTTCATTCCGATTGCGAGTTCAATTTTGTTGGGGAGATGATTGGTATGTTCTAGCTTGAGATGTGCAACAGCAACTCTTTGAGACATGGATAATTGACCATGCTGAATGGAATTGGACGCATGTACAATGTAACGTGTGTATCCAGTCGTACGGCAATGACCTTGGAGCATAAAGTCATTCCACAAAGTCTGGACCGCATTCCGTGTTGTTACAAGCACGCAATCGTCCCATGGCGGAGTTGTAAAATCTGGAATGTTACCTTTGCGATCATCAAGGATCAAGTTATCGATTTCTGCGAGGTCTGCTGCAGTGCAGTCACCTGTGCGTGCACGGGTGAGAATAGCGTGCCATATTGGGTCAGTTATCCTCATTTGTTCGTCAAGTTCAATGACTGTTTCAAATTGTTCAAATAAAGTGCGTCCCAAGTTGGAGAGATCGTCGGAGGGGTGTGCATTGTATAGTTCCTTGTTTTTGCTCGCAACAGGTGGGATTTGATGAAGATCGCCCATGAGGACGAAACTGACGCCTCCAAATGGAATAGACGGTGCCACAGAAAAAATTTTAGTTCGGACCATACTGATGAGCTGTGAAAGACGGGCTAGCAATGGAGCAGTGAGCATGCTTGTTTCATCCAAAATCAACCACAAGACGGAGCCAATGTTATTTCTTCTTCGAGCAGCCATTTCCTTTGAAGGGTGAGTCAACCATTTCGTCGTACCCGACGTTTTGATGGGTAATCCTGCCCACGTATGCAGTGTTCGTCCACCGACCATACCTGCGGCGACACCTGACATGGCTGTTCTTGCTAAAAGTGAAGACGCGCCTAAATTTTCAAATGTGTCTGCGATAGCATTGAACAGCTGTGTCTTGCCCGTACCACCTTCACCATGGAGGATAATGAGACGTTGTGGAGGATCGTGCCCATTGAGGTGGGCACGGAGGTGGGACGTGATAATGTCATGCACCATTGTCTGTTTCTTATTCAAGTGCAGTCTGTCACGTTCTGTGGATGGACACGCCATCTGTGAAACGTTGGCATGGCTGGTTGTTGCCAATGATTGCACGGCAAGGTCTCCGAGGGGGAGTGTGGAAGTAGATGTGTCAGCAATAGGCGGTTGTCCGGGGATGATCAACTTGTCTAGATTCGCGAGAGCAGTTTCCCATGTATCAAAACTTTCCAAGTCTTCAGAGGTGGCTGATTGTGCAGAGTGATTGCATGCGATAGAATATTCCTCTTCGTGGAGAGCACCACATTGTTGCCCGATGCCAATGGCAACATCAGCGTGCAACAATTCACGTACAGAGAAGGGACGATCGATTGCATTTTCTACATCTTCTTCCGACAGTAAAGGTTGCCGCCCCCGTAAAACTGTGTCAACAGCGTTGGGAGAAATTTCTGTGGCTTCGTCTTCAGTATCAGAAACAGGAGTCCGTGATGCTCCTTGTTCAATGTCTGCAGGAGCGCGTGCATTTTTGGCGCTGCGAGCACATTCGTGGAAAAATTGAATGTTGTCAATGATATCCATGGTTTGAGAAGGAGCATCTGATATGAAGTCCTGAAACACGTCTTTGAAATGTTCGTCATTGTCTTTCAAATCCCGGAGAGATCTCCACGGCTTTAGCAGTGCTAGCATGCTCGCATGATACAAGCTGTCTTCAAAGTCATTTTCACGTTCAGGAAACCAGTGGCCGGGAAAATAAGGCATTGTTTCATGCCCAGTAGAACGAAGAACTCTGCAACGTCCAGGTCTGTTAGAGTTGCCACGGTAAAGCACTCGTTCGTTAGCAGGACGTCCACGAGAACTGTTACTGTTTTGTAATTGTTTCCCGTTGTACGTCCCTAGAAAGAAGTCAAGATATGACCAAAATTCTAAAGCGTCACCGCGATCCATGTATTCTCGGATTTGGTCTTTCAAGAGTAGTTGTCCTTCTACCATTTCGAGAGATACCATGTCACACTAAAGCACGCGAGATGGGATGCACGTCAGTCAGCAGGAAAAAGCAGTCATCGATTAAAGACGTACATTTGCATTATGTTCTGTTTGGTCATCACCAACGTGAGCAACAGGGGAGGGATTAGTAAATGATCTATGAAGTCAGAACAGTAAATAGACTTGAAGCAAAGAAGAAATTAGAATACAGACTGGTCGTGCAACAGGATCGGGTACGATTTCTTTAACAAGTCAACGACAGCAAACCAATGAATTGTTTCGAAATGGTGAGAAACGAAGCGATCGCCCCAACCCATTAAGTAACTGACAACTTCTGGTCCACTTAGTTCCTGTTGTCGCGTCAAAGTATTGGCACAGCGTTGAATCAACCTTTTGTTCAAAAGAGTAAGATCCGAAGTGCATCGTTCCTTGTCGCGATGAAATGCGAAAGTCTTTGCCAAGAGAGCAGAAGTATTACTGGATGTCTGCCGATTCTTTGCAGCGTAATTTGTGATGTACCACGTGAGGTTTTTGGTGTCGGCCCCATTAGTAATCAATTTAAGGTCATGGTTACAACGCAATGCTTGAACAAGAGGAGGGCAGAAATTGTTCAAGTAGCCATACCGTCGTTTCGGGCGCCACTCGCCGTGTTCATCAATCCACGAATCTGTCGATAATGGAAAAGGAGCTCAGCGTTTGCAAGACCAGCGACCATTTAGGACCGTGAGGCAAGCGTGAGTACACTGATGAATTTGTACTGCTCGCACTGTTCGGGTTTCAGCAACACGTGCAGAACGCTCATAATCTGGAAGACGTGGATCGACAGGATGTGAAAAAGCGACAGCATTGTTGCGGGGGATGGACAAGATAGAAGGACTGTCCAAGTCGGAAAGGTCAGCACAAATGTTCATTGCAATAAATTTTTTGACACGATCGCGGAATTCTTCAGTTTGAAGGAGAAGATTGATTTGGCTAGACGGTACACTGCCCTCAAGCCAGAGAATCATGTGAAGATGGAGGGTACCACGTCCTTGTGCTTCCACAGTGCCTACAAACGCATCAATGGTGCCGAAGATACCTTTTTCTCTCGTCAAAGTTTGATTTCTACTGTACCCTTTGATGCCAAGTAAATGTTCAAGGACGGCATTAATGATGAAATGGAAAAAGGACGCGGAAGCGAATGGATCGCTTGCAACGGCAGCGGCATTGGGGCGATTGTCGATGGCGGAGAAATTGTCAAGGTCAATGTCTTCGCCACATAATACAAGCGCAACGGGATCTTGAGTATCCGCAGGATTTATCGTGAGCCACAGTGAAGGGGGGTTTTTTTTTACACACATGCCCCAGATGAGAGAACGGATTCGTACACGGGATTCATCTGTTCCCATAACTTTGGCACGTACCGTGTTCAGATTTCGACGTAGCGATTGCATGGTGGGGTCAGTAAAACATTGACGAGCATGTTCCTGAGCGGCAGCGGTGTCAAAGTCAGAAGTCCGCAAGGAGCGAATAGCATTCTCGAAGCGTAGATAGGTTTGTTTCGAAATCTGTAGACTCGCAGAACGACACAGTTCGCGTTTTTGTATGACACCGAAAACCTGGAACATGAAATAGATGTCTTTATGGAATCGGCGATCTTCATAACGCAAAGCCCAACGAGCGTGCGCTTCATAGGATACGTTTACAGGCCTTTGCACTTCGAAACCGCCACAGCCGAAAGGAAACAAGCAAGGGAAGCTTCCCAAAAGGTGATTAGGA
Organism: Lactarius tabidus; assembly: GCA_963281015.1. NCBI lineage: Eukaryota > Fungi > Basidiomycota > Agaricomycetes > Russulales > Russulaceae > Lactarius > Lactarius tabidus. Next base: position 3,423,211 of record OY725476.1, on the reverse strand, counting down.
TTTTCTGGAGCGCCCTCGTAACGGGATCCATTCTCGTCAACGCGCGGATACTCGTTCACGAAGTCCCCACTCCGTTTCACTGCCCAGCCTTCCATTTTGTCTGCATGAGAAACGTTGAAAAGCGCATTTGCAAGGAGTTCATTATCGGATACTTCATTCGCGCCAACATCAACGACACCGAGGGAATGCAAGGGTACAGCATCCGCATCTGTTGAGTCTGCGATAAAAGTGTAAGGGATGTGTCGTGAGTAAGAGAGACGAAAGTGTACCATTGTCAACCGAGGAAGAGGAGTCATCGTCTTCGGAGTTATTATGGGCAAAGCCAATGTCTGTAACCAATTGAGAAGGAACGGGAATCGCACGGTAACAATCTCACCGGATTCTGCGTCGGAATCGTCTGGAACATAACCATCTTGTTCATGTGCCAAATTGACAACATCGTCCGAGTGTTTGGCGAGTGCCGCGATTTGCGCAGGGACACCATCGACAGGTAATTCGTTCAAACGCGTGTCGGAAATGACGACGTTGGAATAAATTGGATTATTGTTTTTTAGCCAAAGAAGAGCGTCGTGAACCCGTCGTCGATTAACGCGTAAGAAACCTGGCATTGTTTTCTGGGGGAGATTGCGTGGACCGACGAAGGTGACCCCAATAGTAGCAGCGAGTATGTCACACGATGGAGGCATGACTTGCGTGTCAGTCATCTCAACAATGTCGTTGGTATTGAGACGATAGGTGGAAACGTTGCCGCGAACTCCGCTATGTAATCCAGACGAAGGCCAAAAGTGAGCGCCTTTTTTTTTGGGATATAATTTGACGATGTAAGCAGCGGGAAAAAAACGCGCGATGAGGACACGTTCGGGTAGAGTAAGCACGCGAAGGACCAAAGGCACATCGCCGATCCACATTCCGTTGGCGAGAGAAAGAGCCGGCGTTTTGTGTTGTTGAAGGGAAGAGAGACACGATTTACAGACGGAGACACGAACGAGTGCGGCGGAATCAGTGAAAAAAGAGGAAGGATTGCGATGGAGCAACATGCCATCGGTGAGTATGTGGGAAGAATGCGGTTTAGAAGGAGAGAGGGAGTCATATTCTTGCAGTTTAGAAAGGGGTACGTCGTCCATGTCCGAGCGGAAGAAAGACCCAGCACAAACAGCACAGACGGTGTGAGCTGCAGCGTCTGAACCAGTACCGTCGATGAATTTGGTGATGCGCTCACGTCGACAGTCTTCAGAAACGGTTTCGAAGAAAGGAAGAGGTTGGTCGAGAATAGAACGACGCACCTTTGCAGCGGCCGTGTAATGTAATAAGTCGAACGTTTCTTGCAGGAGAGAGGGAATCGCATCATCCATAGAAGTCCGTGAACGTGTTTGAGTAAAATTGAACGTCTTACATGGGACAACATCCAAAATTTCGCGCTTTGACAAAATTGCTACCGCTTGAATTCAGTCGAAGAGAACGCAAGGAGGAGGAGGGTCGAGAGCAGGAGATGATTGAACGCTGTGAGAATGAAGCTCCTTCGCATCGGCTGCGCAATTCAATAAGTCGAACGTTTCTTGCGAAAGAGAGGGGATGGCGTCATCGATAGAAGACCGTGAACGTATTTGAGTGGAAGTGAACGTCTTACACGGGACAAGATCTATAATTTCGCGCTTCGACAAAATCGCAACCATTTGAATTCGGTCGAATAGGATGTGTGGCACGGGATCGATGACAGGAAGAGAGGACGCGGTCTCTAAACGACGTTTTTTGGTAGCCGATGCTCCGACCAAGGCGTCAAATTGTTCTGGTGTTAGTGCATCCACGGCATTTCTCAAGGAAGCTCGGGTGCGTTTCTGTCCAGGGTTGAAAGTTGTTTCTGGAACGGTGGCCAAAATTTCCGGTATCGTCAACGACATGAATGTGTTGGCGCAATTGAGTGACGACATCGTAAATTCAAGCAAGAAAGGATAAAAACAATCATAGATAGATTACGTAGGGAGTATAAGGGGTAACGAAATGCAGGAACGTGACGCACAGACGTGACGCACACTTTATGTAATATAGACCTGGCATAGGACCTTGGCAAGCAAGGTGATATTTTAGTTTCCAACATGTCTCCGTGATCTATTTGCCACCATCAAATCCCGTCAAATCCACCTATTTCGCGCGTTGAATATCACAAGCACTGCCCCTCGTCTTAAGGTAGCTCGTTTGCTGTCGGTTGGAGTGATCGAAGGATGGGTCAATGTCCGCTGCCAGCGCCGCACGACAGTACAGGGTATGAACAAAAGTTCCTCCTTGCGAATGACAAACGAGCGGAGATGACGTACGATCTAAGAGATGCATCGTCAAGCAAGTGAAAAACGCACACATCTCCTTTCCACATCCTCCTCAGTGCCGCGAAAACCATTAGCAAACGCATTTCAGAGGGACCATCGATAGAGTTCGTTGTGTTGGTACCACAGTCAGTATTGCTCGCGAATGTTAGTCCGCTGCCAGAACGGTTTACGTCATTCATCCCAATGGTTGGGTCCTGTCCAGTGTAAGCTCCACAAGATTCGATTGAGTTAACGTTAATGACAGAGGTCTAAAGATCTCAACGGTGACGTTATGCGATAGTAGGGTATACTGTAGTGCTTGGAACCATGATAGTAAGGAGCACTTGCACTGTCAGATCGGCGATCGTCGTAAACTCTTCGTGACGGCGGTTAGCGAAACCTCGGTGGTGTGGTCGGTGGGATTTTGAGTTCAGATGGCGTGGGTAAGAGCAAAGTTGTCGAGTCGCGCAGCAAACTCGAGTGTCGTAGCATCGGGTCACTGCTGTTGCGATCGATCACGTATTGTCGCCGAAGGCGACAGGAGAATCTCGTATGTCCGCGGGGCCAGCTGGATCTGCTTCGTCATCCGCGTGGACGAACAAGGCATAATTAAAGAGAAGTTGCATGCAAGCGACCTCCGCATTGAGGCACTGCCCGCGATTCTGAAACTTCTTTATCGTCACGGCTACGGAAGAATCAACAAACTATCAGAAAGGTGGACTACGCACCTGCCCCCGTGAGATGGTACGATTGTCCTTAGGTGGGGCACATCGCAGGAGCACGAGGTAGCATGCAGCATGACATGACTCGCAGCATTGACTCACCGGACAAAAGCCCTCGGAGTCATGTTTCGGCCCGCGGCGCCCGCCGTGCTGCAAGGCAGGTTTCGGCCCCTCCCTGTCCTATGGCTGTTCCACGCAACGATGCCCCACTGTGAGAAGCAATCCGCGATAGACGATGATGTAAGTGAAGTGCTTACCAGACCGAGCTCGCCATTAGCAGTGGACTGTCCTGGTTCGGCCATCTACCCCAGCATCTACCGCGGCGGCACTGTCGATCTAATCCGTAGCAGAGTATGCAGAGTCACAAGTATTGTGAGCCAGGCCGACTACTGGCATCTCTCTCCCGAGGTACGTTATTACCCATGCGCACACCTATGTTCACGCATTCTGAGAACCGTGCATAGGAATTGCGCTTCCGGGATCTGGAGACACATCTGAATCCCCCTCGTTGGGAGCTTTCGTACGAGGTGGTTCATTCGCTCGCGGTTGTTTTTATATTCGCTAATTGTGCTTGCTTCATCGTTGCAGGAAGAACGCTTGCGATATTATCTCGATGAGGAGTTCACTTCCGTCCCTCGATTCGGGTCTCCAACGACAGCACCCGCGTTCTCCGTCTCTTCCCCAGTTAAGCCCACGTACCCAGACTCGGCATCCGACTACTTGGGATTGGGCTGTCCTGTTCCTGGGCAGATTGTTGATGTAGAGTCGGCGACTAGCACATGTTCGCTGTGCGCTGCGAGGCTTGACGCCAAGGATGACGAAGAGTATGAGGCCACTTCAGAGGGATCGGGTAGAGACACGCGTAATGTCTTCTCCCGTCTCCCAATCACCGCTTGCTAATTCTCTGTGCATTCTTGTAGCGTCTTCAAGTATTTCTCATCATAGGGACACCCGCGACAAGAAGAAGCGGAAGAGGATGAGTCGACGTTTGCGCCGACTCGAGAAGACCGTTGAGAGTCTCTCGCACGGGTTAATCCTGGCGCTCACGGAACTCCAAAATCGCACAACTACCGCAGATGTCCGTAAAACAAATAATTCTGGCATGGTCGATGCGCTATCTACAGCGCTCTCCAATCTTTCTACTGTCGTGGATCACCCTGACAGTACCCCCGGGACCTCTGAGCCCGAAGCTACCCTACCACGTACCTCAGAACCGCCGGATTCAACGACCACGCGGCGCGAAAGTGCGTCAAAAAATACTAGTAACAACCATGAGGCAGCAGAACACAATGACGACGTTGTGACAGAAAACGACACTTCTATTTTCATCAGCGATGATCGGTCTCCTATCTCCGGTCTCCTCAAGCCTATCCTGGATTTCATGGCGTGTCCTGAAGCGCATCGATTCTTCAAGTGGGCAGAAGCGCATCCTGGGCTCAGGAGTACCCAACTCTTTGATCTGCTTTGGGTGGCAAATAACCTTTACAACGTGCATGGAGGGGTGCGCTATCTGTCTTCCCGTTGAGGGGTGTTCTCTGCGCTCTAAAATATAAAAAACAGATTATGATATATTGTCTCCAAAAGTCACTCATTCGTATGGACGCTATTACTGGAGGAACTGGCTCGAGTGCTTGGTCTCAAGATCCGGAGTTGATGCGGAAACTAGATGAGACATACCGCAGGCACCTTCGTCCTCACAGAGATTCTGATGGAAGCCGCAATGGCGTCGCCAAGGCCGCGTGGGAGTCGTATTGCTTCGAACTCGGTGGCGTCTTCTCCGAACACTTCCCAGATTGGGAGTCGGCAGCACGCTTCTTTCGGAATCTATCGCGAGAGTATGACTACCACGGCCCAATGATCACCTCGTCGTACATCGAAGACCTGAGCTCGTTATGGACAGAAGTCCACCCTGCGCTATTGGAGGTAAGGGCATAGAATTACTCGGTTTGCGCCGTTCCGTCGTTGATCCTAGCATGTGCAGGTTACTCGATGGCTCGAACCATTCGTCGACTACGGACCAGATTATCATCGCGCGACGCCACTGTACGACGCCACGATCGCACTCGGGCGCCGCGCGCGCGAGCTGTTCAATAGGAAGGAGGGTAGCACCGAACCAGCGATGCTCTCAATCAGGCGAGCGAACAACGTAAGTACATCCCTCGCCTCACACACACCAACCCAACTCATCACTCTCCAACCAAAAGCTAATGCGGCTCCTCTGCGAACACCGCTCCGGAGACCTGAAGACCATGCAGCGCGAAATGGAGTCCGTCATGAGTCGCGTCGATCCGCGCGACGTTGTTGGCACCAGCGTTGACACTGAGGTCACTGCGTTGGTCGGCCGCGCGAAGCAAGCGACCCTCTGGCGCGCCACGGACCCTTGCGCCGCTGAGATTCAGGACGCGCTAGCGCGGCGCGAGATTCGCTTGATGAGGAGCTATCGTCCGAAGCTGCTGCGTGCTGGTACAGCGGCAGCGCGGATCCGGAACAACGTGTTAGACGTGCTTGGAGTGGGGGCAGATGACGAGCCGCAGGAGGACGAGGTGTTCTGGGATGGATATGATGCGGTGCGACGATCGAACTAGAGCAGGGGCGTCTGCCCCAGATGAGGTGGTATGTTGGGATCCCTCGTTCGGATTGTAGATCTGATCAGACCCCTCTGTCGGTAGCTCACTGGAGAGCCTCCGAGTCTGTCTAAGCGGGTCAAAATGTACTCTACTGTGAGTATTTGCCAAATATGTAGCGTGGGCCTCGGTGCTGTACCGTACAAAAGCTATACCAGCGCCAAAGCCGCATCGGCGTACAACATATGTAGTTTTTTTTTTTTTTTTTTTTTTTTTTGAATCAATTTATTAACCGGGGGACATGTCCGAGACAAAGACCGGTCGTACATACGAACAAGTACTAGAAGGAGTTAAACCATGGTAGCTACACGCAAGGCTGGATCACCAAGTCGAGTAAGTAAATTAAGAAGTAGGAGCTTCCGTTCTGGATGTGCTCAGTTATAAATATGTAGTGTTAGAATCCGAAGACTGAGTGAATAGTATAGTAAGATCATCTTACAACAAGAAACAAAACTTCAATCCAGGTCAGGAGGAATGGGTATAATTATGTCAAAGTCCGGTGGACGAAACGCAACTTTCCCTTCGGAAATGAAAGTCAGGAGTTGATGCACATATTTGGTGGAGGAATGGAGCTTCTCCAATGTAAGCGTGCGGCTGTGTGTGTGTATACCTGCGTTGATGCGGTGTTGGAGTAGTCTTGGGCACTCCCAGATTAGGTGTGACGGAGACCTGATGCGAGCTCCGCAAGGGCATGTCGTGGTTTCTATCGGATCTGCTGGACGGAAACGTTTAGCATAAGATCCGGTGAAAGCGTGGTCTACTGCCAGTTGCAGCGCCGCTGATGTTGTACGTCGAGAGTATTTGGGGATACGGGTTTTCTTTCCATTTTCATCCTTCTCGACTTCTGTTGCCGCTGCCCATAGGGGGTGGTGACCAACGGAGGGTGGTTCCTTGATGATACCTTCCCGGAAGACGTGACCTTCTCCCGAGTCACCTGTCCAGCGAAGCCTGAACTGGGCGAGACAACGCTCTAGCCCAAATTCTCGTTCCCAATTGGCGAAGGCCTTCTTCCTTGCTCGATCCTTCTGGAATGCCGCTGACTGTATGCGGTCCATCCCGTCTGGTGGCGTGTTCCAGCTTGCTGCAAGGGCTGCGTCGCGTGCCAAGGTATGGCCTGGAAGGGTGTCGTCTGATGGAGCCCAGACTAGGAATATTGAAACCTGTGAGTGACGTAACGTGAGTAGTGTCAAGGCCTGATGAAATCTGATCGCAGCACCGTGTGCTTTGATCGATCTGGGGTTACGAACTGCTTGCAACGCCGATGTCACGGACTGCCACGCGCTGACATCGTTCGCAGACTATCATTGGGACTGCAGTCGTTCTTATCTCATTCTACTCCTTATCATCGTGCGTGTGCCGTGTTATCAGATGACTCTAGGACATGTGGTGGGCAAGGTTCCATAGCCTTCCACGACGTTCCATTCCTAGGATCGGTGTATTAGTATGACTCATTCAGACTCACACGCTGTCAAGCGTTTTATTGTTCGTATGTATCACATGTATTGAACTATGACATCATACTAGGATAGCTGTACTAGGGTTTGTGACTCATTACTTAGTCCAGGCTCCGCTTTAAAGCGAGTCTTACGTGTATATAAGTCGCCTAGTAAAGACCAGGGATCTCCATCCTGGTCTTCTTCAAATCGCTATCTTGTCTTCCTCTTCCTTTCCAGTCTGCTCCTTATTATCCTCTTTATCGTCCTCTTTCTCTCTCATCTCTATCATCTCATTGTCTACTTAGTGGAGGTGCTGCCACGCCCTTTTCACTCTAAGGGGACCTAGTGTTAGTCAGCCTAGTGTCCGAGAAAGCCCAGTTACGAGTCGCAAGCCACCCAAGCCTGTCCAAGTCGGACGAACGGTTAGCGAACCGTTACATTAAGACCAGGATCCCACCGTGGCGTTGCAACGTACAACCAGAGAAGTTTGGGCCGCAGAAGGAGGGTTTATCCCTTACGAAATCGAGAATCAACAACCGCGGCAGGACGTACCAGAGTCCTTTATCAAGGGAGCCAGTTGGCGGGTAGTCAACGCAATCGAACGGTACCACGCACGGTCAAGTGCACCAGAGTATTCATCAGGAGAAGAACATTGGTACCCAGTTGAGTTCAACACCGAGCGTGCCTGTTGGACTGAAATTCGCTGGATTGAGAATCTAGAAATTGGCGGACGTTGGGAAGCATTCCGCATAGCCGGACCAGATCTCGGACTCGACATTACATTACAAGACGCGGCGGACCAAGACCGCATTGACCACGCAAGAAGAATTCGCAGTCAATCCCCGGATAACACTCCCACTACCCGTACCAGCACACCATCAGTAGCGAGCGAAGCAAGTAACATACAAGTACGGTCACCGGCACCACAAAGAGGAAGCGATCAAGTCATCGCACTACAATTAGCTGAGTCGTTACACATACAAGATCCTATCATGAGTCGTACAATGACCATGGAACCAGCAGCGGGAACTATCAACCCACACACAGGGCATATGGAAATGCCAATGCACCCAGACGAGGTAGCCCTACACAGGGCCATTGGACCGGATCAAGCAGACCCACCATCAGACAGAGGACGTAGAAGTCCACCAAGAATACCATTCGGATGGCCGCGTGGTGGACCACCAGGACAAGGCCCAGGAGGAGGACCATTCGGCGGAGGGCCCCCAGGAGGTGGAGGACCACCTGGTGGAGGACTCCCAGGGGGACCCCCATTCCCTATGCCACAAGCACCACAACTGGGAGGACACCACGGTGACAAATTGGTGGGCAACCCTCCTATCATTTTTACAGGAGATAGATCGAAGGCGGAACAATTCATCACCCAATGGCAACTCTACGAAGGAGTCAACATCACCAACACGCTTATGCGCAACCCCTATCAACGAGCTATGTTTTTCCTCACATACATTCAGGGAGCGCTCGTTAACGAATGGGTCAAGGGAGTCAATGCCTGGCTCAGAACACAAGTCGTAACTCAAGGATGGGCTACAACAGACGAACGTCTTTGGAACGGAGTCATCGGGGCATTTAACAGGCAATATGCGGATGTATTAGAACAAGAAAAAGCTCAAGCAGAGTTAGGGCGAGGACTTCGCATGCAATCAGGAGACCTGGACGGCCTCATAACCAAGTTCGAGACGTTGGTACGTCATGCCAACTACGATGTCAATCAGCCGCTGGTTTTGCGTATATTCACAGATGCATTGCCCCACGCAATGTATCAATTCATTTTCCAAAACATCCAACCGCGAAATTACGAAGGATGGCGCGAGGCTGCGATACAACAACAAAAGATGTTCGTTCATATGAAGAGCCGACTTGAAGGCTTCCGATCCAAACCAGTGGCAACACCAACGCTTAGTAACTGGAAGGGTACCAACAACAACAATAACAACCGAAGGTGGGGAGGGCCTAACTTCCCACGCATGGCGGATCCCAACGCCATGGACACCACGCCGGATCGAATCCGGGGACGAGTGGCTCAGAATGAAGACTTCCTACCAGGAGGAAATCGGTACCAACAGCGAGCCGGTGGGAGTCAAGAGGGAGGAATCCCTAGAGGACCTGTGCAACCGGATGGAACTAGGAAAGTCCTTACTTGTTTCAATTGCGGCAAACCAGGTCACTTTAAAAGAGACTGCCGACAGCCACTCAAAAGAAACCCTTATTACCAGCAAGGGCAAGGACCATCACGCACCAGGCAAGGGAATACCGAAGAAGACGGATTCTATGCCGCCCGAAGCATAGTCGACGACCGTAGCGTCATGGAGACTCGCACCCCGCAACAAAAAGCCCAAGACTGGCTGAGTGGAGTGGCCGAAGAAGAAGACGAGGTTAAGGACCTCGTTATGCAGCAATTATGGAAGAGAGAGGATTTTCAAAATGTCTGAACCCGACGGCCTGGGTGAGGACGCTTCGTTGTAACTCTGTGTACATTACCCGCTATCGATCTATGCGCATTCCAGTTTCGATTCGCACAAGTTACTTCATGGCCGACAAACGAGCTCTAGTGGATTCTGGAGCGACAGACAATTTCATGAACGCAACATTTGCAGCAAAAATGGGGTTGGGATTGCGAGAACTCCCCACGCCCAAGAAAATCTACAATATCGACAATACCACGAACAAATCAGGGGAGATCACCCACTACCTTGACCTCGATGTATTCACCAAGGGAATTCACAGGGAAATGCGCTTCCTCATAACCGACATTGGAAGCGAAGACATACTTCTAGGATACCCGTGGCTGGCGTCGTTCGAACCACGATTCAACTGGCGAAGCGCTGTCATTGACGAGCGTGTCCTACCGGTTGTCATTTCATCCATCAATCCCCGCGTCATCCGACAGCGTCCAGTCATAGCAACAATAATGACTGAAGAGGAAAAACGATCCATCGTCCGAACGCTGGAGACACAATCCACGATCAGAGGAGTAGCTACAGAGTTGGCCGTACAAGCTGGCCAAAACCAAGTCGCGGCGGTAGTTCCAGAAGTATACCAACGATTCAGCAAGCTGTTCAGTAATGAAGAATCCGCACGATTCCCACCATCCAGGCCATGGGACCACGCAATCGACTTCAAACCAAATGCACCGGATGCATTACCATGTAAGGTGTACCCCATGACACAAGAAGAGGACAAAGGGCTACTTAAGTTCCTGAAAGAACAAGAAGCTAAGGGATACATACGGCCCTCCATTTCACCATACGCTTCACCATTCTTCTTTATTCAGAAGAAAGACGGCAAACTACGACCGGTCCAAGATTACCGGCGTATCAACGACATCACCATTAGCAATCAATACCCTTTACCTCTCATCACGGAACTCCTTACAGATCTTAGCGGAGCTCGCATTTTCACCAAGCTTGATGTGCGAGATGGGTATAACAACATTCGAATCAAGGAAGGGGACGAACACAAAGCCGCGTTCAAAACCAAATACGGTCTATTCGAACCCCTCGTCATGTTTTTTGGGCTGAAAAACTCACCAGCTACGTTCCAAAACATGATGAACTACGAGTATAGGGACACTATTGACTATTGGAACGCTAGGGGTACGGCAATTCGCATTTATATGGATGACATTGTGATTGCCACCAGCACAAACCTTGAGGACCATATACAAGCAGTGTCAGCAGTATTTGAAGTAGCGGAACGACTGGACCTATATTTCAAACCGGAGAAGTGCACATTCCATGCCCCACGTATGGATTACCTGGGGGTAATCCTTGAAAAGGGGATAACGCGCATGGACCCCATCAAAATTGCAGGCATTAAAAATTGGCCTACGCCCACCAAAGTTAAGGACATCAGATCTTTTTTGGGCTTTTGCAATTTTTATCGTCCATTTATTCGAGGATTCGCACACATTGCACGACCACTCAATGAACTCACACGCAAAGACGCAGAATGGATATGGACAGAGCGACACCAGAAGGCGTTCAATGACCTCAGGAACAGGGTTACTAGCGAACCAGTACTGGCGCATCCCGAACTTGACAAGCCATTCGAACTCGAAGTGGACGCATCCGGCTTTGCAGTTGGTGCGGTGTTACTACAGAAGAAGGAAGATGGCAAACGACACCCCATTGCTTACTTTTCGAAAACTCTCAACGAGGCACAGCGAAACTACGACGTGGCGGATCTGGAACTACTGGCGGTAGTAATGTCGCTCGACAACTGGAGATCATTCTTGGCAGGATCGCCGCACAAGGTTATTGTTTATTCGGATCACCAGAACCTGCTATACTGGAAAGAACCCCACAAGATTAGCAGACGGGTAGCCAGGGAAGTACTTCGTCTATCTGAGTACAACATTGAAATCCGTCACATCAAAGGAACAGCCAATGGTCGCGCAGACGCCTTGTCCAGAAGACCGGACTACGATCAAGGGACTGAAGATAACACCAACGTGGTGGTACTCCCCGATCGTCTCTTTGCAAGAACAACGATGACTATGACACAACAACACCGACAGGACGAGGAGCGTCTCAAGCCTTGGGTCGACCCCCATCAACTCAAATGCCTCAATGGCACGTGGTACAAGGAAGGACGAGTGGTTGTCACTAATGACCTAGAGGGCAAGCGCAGTATCATTAAAGTTCACCACGACCCACCAGTATATGGACACCCAGGGATTAGTAAGACAATCCAACTAGTCGAACGAAATTACTGGTGGCCACAGATGCGTAAGGACATCACCGACTACGTCCAAGGGTGCGCGGATTGCCAACGTCACAAAGTCAACAATCGCCCCACAAAGGCAGCCTTAAGACCCATTTACCCGAAACCCGAAGCTATGCCATTTGAGACTATCGCATTAGACTTCATCACTAAACTCCCTGAATCGCAGGGATATGACTCCATTCTCACCATTACCGATCACGACTGCACAAAGGCCGCTATTTTCATACCATGTCGAGAAGAAATCAATGCAGAAGGCACCGCCGCCCTCTACATCCAACATGTATTCGCCCATTTTGGACTTCCAAGGAAGGTCATCAGCGACCGGGATCCCCAGTTCATATCAAAATTCATGCAAGAAGTCTGCCGAATCACAGGAATAGAACGTAATCCCTCTACGGCATACCACCCTCGGACTGACGGACAATCCGAGCGTTCAAATCAATGGGTCGAGACCGCCATTCGCTTCATCTCTGACTATCATCAGACAAATTGGGCCCCCTATCTTCCTATCGCGCAATTCGCGCACAACAACTGGCCCAGTGACACCACACGGAAGTCCCCATTCTTCCTTCTGATGGGCTATAACCCACGCGCTGACTGGATCTCGGCACCTTCTCCACTACCACAGGTCACGTTGCGCCTTGAGCAACTGAAACAGGCACGAGACGCGGCGCAACAGTTCATGATCAAGGCACAACAGTCATGGGTTAAACACCGTGATACGCCCAAGTACAAAGAAGGCGACCAAGTATGGTTAGAAGGCAAGAATCTCCGTCTCCGTCAGCCAACCGCCAAGCTTGCGCCAAGAAGACATGGGCCATTTAAAGTAATCAAGGTCCTATCGCCGGTCAGTTATCAATTGGCCCTTCCCACGCAGTGGAGCATCCACCCCGTGTTTCACATAGATCTTCTCACCCCTTACAAAGAAACAATAACGCACGGGCCTAACTATCAGCGCCCATTACCCGATCTAGTGGATGGGGAAGAAGAATACTCCGTGGAGAAAATTCTAGATTCCCGGAAGTTCGGCAGGAGACGGCGTCTTCAATATTTGGTCAAATGGGAAGGCTACCCGGACTCGGACAACATGTGGGTCGATAAGGATGACGTATTCGCGGATGACAAGGTGCGGGAGTTCAAAGCTTCAAACCCCGCCAAGGAAACGCATATAAGGCGACTCGCATCTGCTAAGTTACCCTACCCCTCAGCTCTTCTCCAATCTCATCTGCTACATCAGCACGCTATTCGACACACTTCCACACCAACAATGATACTTACCAACACGTCCTCCATTGATACTGCCCCATCGTCGGCACCCATCGACATTCCCTTACGACCCCTTGTGGATGATCAGGGCATGGTTTTGCCACGCACACCTCCGTCCCCCGCGTCCCCGCCCGTACTCTTATTTAATAACCGAGTCGAAACCCCGGCCTCATGGCCCCCGTCTGACGATATGAACATTGAGACTCATACACCTCCAAGGATGGTCGGGGCCCCTGGTAGCACTCCGTGGGCTCCTGCCACTACACTCAGTCGAGACCCTTCCCCCTTCTGGCCTGGGGGACCTCGCAGCACCCCTGAAAAGGGGATCGACGCCATACCAGTAACAGCCCTGGGTGAGAACCCAGGGTCGCCTATCATTGGGACGCCGGAGTATGACTACAACCTGACCTCCCCACCGTCGCCCAAGGACTCTTCCCCCTCGTCATCATCATCGTCATCAGCCTCGGTGTCACCAGCGGCCGGCAACAAAACGGGGTGCACCAAGTACTGCTTCGACATCGCGTTCACACTCCACCATCACGACCATACGGCGGCGGAAGATGCCTGGACCACGGCCACACTGGTGGAAGAGCGGCCCTTGAAACATCATAAGGTATGGGGGTACGGAATGCAACAAGACCAAGCAACTTGGGAGCGACTGGACAGGTGGGATGGGTGGGAGGAGGATGACATGGACACCCTTCGCGCCGTCATGAGTGAGACGCTCAAGAACCTCACTTCGGCCATCCAGCGTAGGCGCTGGAACTGAAAAGGGGATAATGTCACGGACTGCCACGCGCTGACATCGTTCGCAGACTATCATTGGGACTGCAGTCGTTCTTATCTCATTCTACTCCTTATCATCGTGCGTGTGCCGTGTTATCAGATGACTCTAGGACATGTGGTGGGCAAGGTTCCATAGCCTTCCACGACGTTCCATTCCTAGGATCGGTGTATTAGTATGACTCATTCAGACTCACACGCTGTCAAGCGTTTTATTGTTCGTATGTATCACATGTATTGAACTATGACATCATACTAGGATAGCTGTACTAGGGTTTGTGACTCATTACTTAGTCCAGGCTCCGCTTTAAAGCGAGTCTTACGTGTATATAAGTCGCCTAGTAAAGACCAGGGATCTCCATCCTGGTCTTCTTCAAATCGCTATCTTGTCTTCCTCTTCCTTTCCAGTCTGCTCCTTATTATCCTCTTTATCGTCCTCTTTCTCTCTCATCTCTATCATCTCATTGTCTACTTAGTGGAGGTGCTGCCACGCCCTTTTCACTCTAAGGGGACCTAGTGTTAGTCAGCCTAGTGTCCGAGAAAGCCCAGTTACGAGTCGCAAGCCACCCAAGCCTGTCCAAGTCGGACGAACGGTTAGCGAACCGTTACAGCCGAAGCATTGTTACTCAGTAGGAAAAAATTAACAGGAGGCGATGCCTCGACTGTGTAAATGTTGGCAAGGGTTTCAGCCGATCGAGCGATTGCAAAAGCATCCGCGTCGAACTGCGTCAACTCCGAGCCTATGGTCCATGCCTGAGCATTGAGCGGACCCCCTCTGACTGAGTAGGAGCAGGCTGCACCGCCCACTTCCGTTAAGTCTACAACTACGCGCTTGGTAATGCACGCAGCCGTGTGACAGATTACCGCATTCCACTCTTCACCGGATGACACGAGGTCCCGGATCCAAGCGCGTCGCAGGTAAGGGCGCACAACACCCATGTAGTTCAGTCGCGCCGCCCAGTTGGGTGCCTCCCAGGGGCTGACTGCTACAACGTCGACTCTAGGGCCCCATGAGGGAACCCTTTGAGCGAGTGCCTCTAAGACTGTACAACATATGTAGTTCAGATAGAACATGCGTCCGCTGTTTCGCCGGTGCCGAGTCACATTCCCTTTACCTCTTCTCCGCACAATGCTGTCCTGTGTGGCTACTGTATCGAGGCTGTCAATCTGGTGACAGGACACTGCGCTCTTGTCTACCCTAACATTTCTCCAAGCTTTTGGGCTCAGCCAGCGACATTTCGCTGGTTTTCTCTCTTTATTTACTCTTGAATTCTCGATGAACGACCTCAACATCCTGCCATTGGGATAGGCCGTAGAAAATTTTCACTCCTTCTCTGTTTCTGGTGGTGCAGGGTGGTTTCTGATCGGCGCCGTAAGAGTAGCCAGAAATCACAAGTTTCCCCACCTCCCCTCTAACTCTAGCCCCTTATGTTGTCTGCCGCAGTCTGCGTGGACCGTCGAGCGTGGGATGATGTACGAAATGCAATAATCTTCGGGCCGGAGCAGTCTCTTTATGGATAGGGCCCGGGTGCAGTGTTCTTCAAGCCACTGGCATGCACTGGCACCAGTGGACATCGTGTCAGGCACTCATCTCGAGCGCTGACACTCTGACTGGGCGTGATCGATCTCATGGTAATAGGCTTGGCGTTAGCCGTTCTGCGCCGCCCGCACCGCATTCTACCAGTCATTGTTCTTTGAAAACCCACAAAAAGGATAGCTGTATAGAGGCAGTAGGATGTCTCCATTTTTTCCCAACGAATACTGGCAATCACGAACTTCACGACTTCTGCGACGATGGTGAACTGGCAGGACCCCGCTTTGCTATTGCAAGACTACCGTACGTTGCGCTTCAGATCTTCGCTCCAATTCGATATCACGCCGACATGCTGCCTATTAGTCGACCTCACCAAACTGCTCCACGCGGTCGGCGGTCTCTACATGTATGTGCGATTTAAGTCCACTCTTATTTGCAGAAATGGGCTTTACGCTGATCTACACCTTTTAGTTGGGAGACAGTTTTTTCAGCTGGCTTCGAGCTGAACGTCTTGCGCGGTAAACAGCCCTACAGGTGGACGATATGGGTGAGCCGTTGTGTTCACCGTGATATGGTAGATGCCTCGTTGAACGCACCTACCGCCAGATATATCTTGGTACACGATATTCGTGTTTGCTCATGTTCATCACATTCTTCATCCTTAATCACGCCGGTCACGTTCTTTGCAAGGTGAGGCGCGTATGCTTCTCGACAAAGTGGACTACCAACTCTATCCCGTTTAGCCGTTGGTTCTTATGAACTGTGTGAGGGGTCGTCGACCGAGCGTGTCGGTACTCCTTATTGACTCCCTCATGCAGGCACTCAACATCATCAGTTGGGCATTCGCCTCGCTCATCATCGTATTACGCATGTAAGTAGTCCTTCACAGTGCATAACCGCGACCACGCTAAACGTCGACCTCCTCTTCCAGAATAGCAATCTGGGATCGCAATTGGCTCGTATCGACGATCTCATTCTCAGTCTGGTCTGCCGCGTTCGGACTCGGCATCCGAAGTGCGTACTATTCCTCCCCGCTCGTGTCACACGACTGACACCTTACGTCGAACCCTGTTTTTGTAGGTCTATGGATGGTTAGCGTGACGTCTCGCTGCTAGAGTAACTGCTGACTGACCGGCGCGTGCTTGAAATTAAAGGTTGGAGCGCAGTATGACCCGATTTCCGAGGTGTGCTTCCCCCTGCACACACACAATCTCATGGCTAGTGGTATCTCCGTTCCTGCGACCGACACGATTCTCTTGTTGTTGATGTTTATTGGGCTCCTGCGACGCGCGCATGGGTGTAAGGTCGGTATATGGAGCGTGCTGTATAAACAGGTAACCCTGTTCCTTATACGACCCCTCGCCTCTGGTGATGAATATCCTCTCAGTGCATCATGTGGATGATCGTCGCAGCCCTCGTAGAGATACCGTCGTTGGTCCGTGGGCTTTTCGACACTCTAAGACCTCTTCTCATTAACGCCACTACTGCCAGGTTTTTATCATTCTTAATTTAAACGGTGCGCATATTTTCAATATGGATAGCAGGGATTGACGGCTCATAAATGATACCCAATAGACGCTTGGAATGCAGTACGGCCCTCTGCTTTGTTTTCATTTTTTCTGAGGCTGACCATTGGCTCAGATGTTCCCAACAGCAGCCGGTAAGAAGGGCACAAATCACTGCTGAAAGGGCAGCTTTGCTGATATTTTATTGTCTTCTCCACCCAGTCGCTATCCTGTCCGTCTTTGAATCCTTTCTAACTTCGGCCAGTTCTTACCTCGTCGCTCCAGATCCATCTTCGCAGCTCGCATGTACCGTTCCCTATGCGAACAGGGATCTCTCACCGAATACTCGCCGTACGCTTCGCACATCCAGTTCACCTGCACCGCCCTTCCTCACTTTTCTCCCAGACCTGACCCGCCCCAGCTACCATTCCCAAACCGCTATCGCGGCGAAGTCCATGGCATCGACAGTTCGCCCCTTCACTTCCGGACTCGGACGGCGAGCGCAACGTCATCTGAGCGGATGGAGATCGAGCCATTCGTGTTCGCGCCCACTGCAGCAGAACTGGTGCAGCCGAAGGCCCCCGCAGATTGCGTTTCGGGCGCGGCCTCGTCCAACATGGCGCCCACCGTACCCGCCAAAACGAGATCTAGAGACGCGCACGCGGAATATAGGCTGTCCTGGCACCTCCCAGTCGACCCTATCGTACTATCATTCGAATGAACGATATTTCACTGCAACTTTTTCCCAACAGGGAGGGTCCGGATTTATTTCCAGATTCCGGAAGCGCAATTCCTACGCATACACGTGGCTCTCAGAATGTGTGAAACCGCACGCATGTGTAACAACGTACCTCGGGAGAGAGTACTTGATCTTCTCATAATACTTAAGAGTCTGCATCAGGAAAAATCCTGCACTAGCGAAGATTTAGTGCTACAGTACTGTAATTGAACTAAGCGGATAATAAACTAGTAATTCACTGTAAGTTAACTTAGAACACAATAATCATTGCTGTAGCACCTGCGATTGCATTACATTAAGGGACCTAGGCTACTTGCAGCGGCGTACTCTTCCCTTATAGTCGCACCATTCCCCCTCTAGTAAAACGGCCACGGCCGACTGGCCCCGGGATATAAGTGAATCAAACAAAAAAAGACGGTTCTGGGTGAACTCGTCACGTGATTCTGCCACCCGTTAGTGGTCGGTCCAATCCTAGGGAGCCAGGGAACCAGGGGCTCTTGGCGGCTTGTGCGCAGACGTAGCGTGGTACAGGAGATGAAAGAGCTGAAAAGGTTGTAGAAGGAAGGGCGCGTGTGCCGATTGTCGTCATTCTCTGCCCGCGGGGAACAGGAAGCAATCGGAATTGATACGGGCCAGGGTGCATCCTTCCGCGCCGCACTATCAGATCAAGTCAAGTGGACCAAAACCTTTTTGAAACGGCGGGTGCATTTCGCTGTGAAAGAATGGCCAACAGCTAGACGCAGGGCAGTGCAGAAGGAGGAGCGGGAGGGTTCAGCTTTCTCAGTTGCGATCGATAGGTGGTTGTGTCCGTCCGGAGGTTGTAGAGAGATAGCTGATACGCGAGCGAAGATTCCCGCGCCCACTGTTTTGGTGGGCAACACACTGTTCGAAAGCTTCTGCTCTTGATCTTTGCTTCTGGAACGTCGCGGACAACTTGAAGACGTTTCGGCTTTCTTGCTCGTAGTCTGTGAGCTGCGCGCTGAGTGAGAGGGTCCGAGGAAGTCTTGTCGTACAAGTACTCTAACTACTACGGTACAAGACCTTCAAGTTTTGGAACGGTTGCCACCAGCGCCGAAGCCGGACCGGCGCACATGACCCAGAACAACTGTATTTCAAATCAACTTGAAACACACATCCGAGTCAGTCCTCGCCCGCCGCCGAGTCACCCTATCGATGTCTAGGCTTGTGGGGGCTGTTCATCCGGCGATAGGAAGCAGCAACGAGTGCGGCAGTGGTTTGTCTGGTCCACCCTAGCTTCCAGTCTCCCCTAGCTTCCACCAAGCATTCTCTAGCTGAGGCTCAGCCAACGACATCCGAGTTTTGGTGGTACCGCTCCTTGTGGGCTCCTCTATCTATGTGCTCATGAATTCTCTGTGAGCGACCTCACCAACCTGCGTCCAGGACAGGCTATCCATGGACATGGTCTTCTCCTCTGTTTCTGGAGGCACAAGGTGGGTTTCGATCGCGGCCTCTGCACCGTCTGGGCCAAGTAGCCGGAGATCAAAAGTTTCCCCGCCTCTCCGCCAAACTCTAGCCCCTTCAGTTGTCTGCCCACTGTCATCTGCATGAACCACCGAATTTTACTAGCTGTAAGGTGATCTTGAGGAGACGTGCGTGACACGATGTACGACATGGGAAACAGCCAATCATCTTCACGCTGTAGCAATCTCTTATGGGTATGGTGCAGTGTTCTTTAGGCCATGTAACTGCCCACCATATTCCTTTAATCTACCTCCTTTGCCTCCTCCGGTGGTCATCGTGCCAGGCACTGACACTCAGGTTGGGAGCGATCGATCCCGTGGTAACAGGCGATGCAATTGCAGATTGGCGTTTACCCTTCTGCCCTGCCCTTTCCGCACCGCTTTCAACCACAGTCAGCGAGAGTCATAGTACTTTGCAAAAAAAAAAAAAAACATAAAGAGTGTAGTTATATAGAGTTCGCGATGCCTCCATTTTCTCCGAACAAACAAACACGAAAACTTCACATCTTCGACGACGATGGTGAACTGGAGCGACCCCGATCTGCTATTTCGAGACCACCGTACGCTACGCTTCGTATATTCGCGCTAATGCGACATCACACTGACAAACTGCTCTTACAGTCGACCTTACCAAGCTGCTCCACGCGTTCGGCGGTCTCTTCATGTACGCGATCACGCCTCACACTTATTTGCAGAAATGGGCTCACCGTGCCTTCAGCTGGGAGACCGTTTTTACAGCTGGCTTCGAGCTGAACATCTTGAGAGGTAAACAGCCTTACAGGTGGACGATATGGGTGAGCCGTTGCGGTGTTCTCCCCCATGAGATATGCCTCGTTGAACTCACGCACTACCAGATATATCTTGGTACACGATATTCGTGTCTGCTCATGTTTATCGCATTCTTCATCCATAATGACGCCGGCCACGTTCCTTGTAAGGTGAGGCGCGCATGCTCCTCCACAAAGAAGATTAGTACCTCACTGTATTCCATTTAGCCGTTTATTCTTATAAAATATGTAATGGGATTATCACATTAGTGTATTGTTACTCGTCATTGACGCCCTCACACAGGCATGCAACATGGTCAGTTGGGCATTCGCCTCCCTTATTATCGTATTGCGCATGTCAGTAGTGCTTCACAGTGCACAATCACGGAATACGCTGAACGTGAACCCCTCTCCAGAATCGCGATCTGGGATTACAATAGAATCGTATCATCGATCTCATTTTCTGTCTGGTCTACCGCTTTCGGGCTTTGCATCCGAAGTGTGTGTTTTCGTGCTCGCGTGACATGACTTACGCCTTACGTCAAACCCTGTTTTTTTAGGTCTATGGACGGTTAGTGGGGCGTCTCGCTGCTAGAGTAAACTGTTGACTGACCGCGTGCTTGAAATGAAAGATAAGGGAGCAGTATGACCCAATTTTAGAGGTGTGCCTCCCCTTGCACACACATAGTCTCATGATCAGTGCTATCGCCGTTCCTGCGGCCGACACGATACTCTTGTTGTTAATGTTTGTTGGGCTCCTGCGATGCGCGCATGGATGTAAGGTCGGCATATGGAGCGTGCTGTATAAACAGGTGACCTCCTGTTCCTCCTATAACCCCTCGCCTCCGGTACTGAATATCCTCTCAGTGCATCATGTGGATGATCGTTGCAGCCCTCGTAGAGATACCGCCATTGGTCCGTGGGCTTTCAACTCTCTTAAAACCTCTTTGTATTAACACCACTACTGCCAGGTTTTTATCATTCTTAATTTAAACGGTGCGCATTTTTTCAATGTGAATAGCACCGAATTGACCGCTCAATATTATCCGAATAGATGCTTGGAATTCAGTACGGCCTTCTGCTTTGTTGTTATTTTTTCTGAGGCTGACCATTGACTCGAAAGATGTTCCCAGCAGCATCAGGTAAGAAACAACACAAATCACAGCCGAAAGGACGCCTTTGCTGACCTTGTATTGTCTCCTATCCAGTCGCTATCTTGTCCGTCCTGGAATCCTTTCTCATTTAGGCCATTGCTTACCTCGTCGCTCCAGGTCTATCTGTGCAGCTCGCATGTACCGTTCTCTATGCGAACAGGGATCTCTCACCGAATACTCGCCGTACGCTTCACACATTCACTCTACCACCACCGCCCTTCCTCACTTCCCTTCCAGTTCTGATCCTCCCCAACTGCCATTCCCAAACCGCCACCACCATGGTGGAGAACTCCACAGCATCGGCAGCTCGCCGCTGCACCTCAGGACTCTGACGACAAGCACAACGTTCTTGGAGAGGATTGAGATCGAGCCATTCGTGTTCGTGCCTACTGCAGTAGAACTAGTGCAACAGCAGGCCACCTCCGAATGTGTTTCGGGCCCTGCGTCGTCCAACGCGACGCTCGCTGTCCCTGCCAAAACGAAATCTAGAGACGTGCACGCTGAATATGATGGGTTGCCCTGGCAGCGCCCGGTCGACCCTGCTGCGCGATCATTCGGATGAACGAGACTTCGCTGCTGTTTTTTTACCAACGAGGAGGGTCCGAATTCATCTCAAGATCCCGGAAGCGCAATTCCTACGCACACACGTGGCTCTCAGAATGCGTGAACAGACCGCGAGCATGTGCAATAATGTACCTCGGGAGAGATGACCGTACTCGAGCTAGCAACAGGCTTGCGAGCCTGCACTGGCATGAGGAAAAAACCCTGCGCTAGCGAATGGTGATTTAGTGCTAATTAAACTAAGCGGATAATAAACTAGTAATTCGCTGTCACTTACTGTAAGAACACAATAATCATTACTGTAATCATTACTATAGGATATTGCATCAATATATTACAGTAATCAATCCCAAATTTATTATAGATATTTCGGTCACTGGAGCTAAAAGTACGACAGTATGACGGCTACCATGATGGCCATCGCTTTGGTCATCGTGGTCATTGTCATTGCTGAGTACTGAGTAGCCGTCCTCATCGCCGTCGTCCTCGTCGTCACCTCGTCGTTGCGACCGTCGTTATCGTTGTCACGTGGCGGTTGCGGCTGTCGTTGAGCTCCTTCGTCGTCGCGGTTGACACCGTTGTCATCACCTCATCCTTGACTCGCAATCGATATCGCATTGACAAGGGACACGGGTAAATCTAGTATGTCCGTGGCACCAGCTAGACCTACAGTACCCCGTTCATCGTGCGGACATCCAAGGCATAATGAACGAGAAGCTGCATAACGTTGTTGAAAGGGGACGTCGGCAACCGCATTGACACCACTACGATTCTCTGCCGCGGAATTTTCGTTATCGTCTCGGACAAGGGAGGAGGTGGAAGAATCGACCGACACACAAGAAGGTAGACATCTGCCTCCGTGTGATCGTACGATCGGAAGCATCTAGTATTACTGTATTTGGTGGCACGTTCGGCCCGCCGTGCAAAGAAGCGGATTCCCGAATCCCGACTTCCGATTCGGGTAATCGTTCCCCTGTTGAAGACGCCACGATGCCTCGAAACCGAAAGAAGTCATCCGCTCCAGCCCATGAACCGAGTGAAGTGCCTACTACTAGCCCGCACTGGGACAGTTCTATTTCAATTCCCCCTCTGACGTCCTACCCAAGCATCTACCTCAATGGCACTGTCGATCCCCAAGACACATCCTGCACACTCACGAGTATTGTCTGCCATTGGCGGTACTTTCATCTCTCTCCCGAGGTACGTTAATACAACTGTGCACAGTATGTTCACGCATTCTGAGAGCCACGTGTGTGCGCAGGAATTGCGCTTCCGGGATCTGAAGATACATGTTGACCCTCCTCATTGGGAGCTTTCGTACGAGGTGACTCATTCGCTCATGTCTGTGTATTTATTCGCTTAGGCCGCTTGCTTAATCGTTACAGGAAGAACGCTTGCGATATTATCTCGATGAGGGGCTCGCTTCTGTTCCTCACTTTGGCTCTCCAACGCCAGCGCCTGCGTTCTCCGTTTCTTCACGGGTCAAGCCTACGTCCTCAGGCTCGGAATCCAGCTACTCGGGATTGAGCTGTCCTGCTCCTGGGACGACTGTTGAAGAAGAGTCGGCGACTGGCACATGTTCGCTGTGCGCTGCGAGGCTTGACGCAGCCGCCGAAGGTGACGAGGAGTATGAAGCTACCCCAGAGGGATTGGGGGGAGAGACGCGTAATGTCTTCCTCCGTCTGTCCACCACCACTTTCTTATTCTCTGTGCCATCTCGTAGCAACTTCGAGTATTTCTCGTCACAGGGACACTCGCTACAAGAAGCGGAAGAGGATAAGTCGACGTGTGCGCAGACTTGAGAAGACCGTTGAGGGTCTCTCGCACGGGCTAATACTGGCGCTCACGGAACTTCAAGATCTTCGAGGCCGCACAACTACCGCGGGTGGCCGTAAATCTGACAATTCTGGCAAGGTCGATGCGCTATCTATAGCGCTTTCCGGCCTTTCTACAGTAGACCACCATGACAGTACCCCCGGGACCTCTGCTCCTGATGCCACCCTCATCTGTCCGTCAGAACAGCCGGGTCAGATGACCACGCGGCGATCACAACATAAAAGTACCAAACTTGGGGCAGCAGAGCAGAATGACGTCGACGACAGTTCTATTTTCATCAGCGATGATCGGTCTCCTATCTCCGGCCTTCTCAAACCTATCCTGGATTTCATGGCGTGTCCTGAAGTCCATCGATTCCTCAAGTGGGCAGAGGCACACCCTGGACTTAGGAGTACCCAAATATTGGATCTGCTTTGGGTGGCAAATAACCTTTTCGACGTGCATGGAGGGGTACGCTATCCCTCAGCTCTTCCCGTCGAGGGGTGTTAATTGCGCTCTAATATTTAAAAATAGATTATGATATATTGCCTCCAAAAGTCGTTTCTTCCTATGGACGCTATTTCTGGAGCGACTGGCTCGAGTTCTTGGTCCGAAGATCCGAAGTTGATGCAAAGACTAGATGAGACGTACCGCAAGCACCTTCGCCCTCACATCTATTCTGATGGAAGCGGCAACAGCGTCGCCAAGGCGGCTTGGGAGTCGTATTGCCTCGAACTCAGTGACGTCTTCTCCGAACAGTTCGTAGACTGGGAGTCTGAAACACCATTCTTCCAAAATCTATCGCGAGAGTATGACTCCCTCGGCCCAATGATCACTTCGTCATACATAGAAGACCTGAGCTCGTTATGGACAGAAGTCCATCCCGCCCTTTTGGAGGTAAACGCACAAAGCTACTCGGTTTTCGCTGGCCTGTTGACACTAGCTTGTGCAGGTTACCCGATGGCTCGAACCGTTCATCGATTATGGACCAGATTATCATCGCGCGACGCCACTGTACGACGCTACGATCGCACTCGGGCGTCACGCACGCGAGCTGTCCAATTGGAAGCGGTGCAGCGACCCAGCGATGTTCTCAAACACGTGTGCCAACAACGTAAGCACTCCCCAACCTTCACCTCGCACGCACCACCCTAACCCGTAACACTCTACCTAAAGCTGATGCGGCTCCTCTGCGAAAACCGATCCGGGAAACTGAAGGACATGCAGCGCGAAATGGAATCCATCATGAGTCGCATCGATTCGCGCGACGTTGTTGACTCCAGCGCTGACACCGAGGTCGATGCGCTGGTAGACCGCGCGAAGAAGGCGACGCTCTGGCGCGTCACTGATTCTCGCGACGCTCAAGTGCAAGACACGCTAGCGCGGCGCGAGATCCGCGTGATGAGGAGTTATCGTCCAAAGCTGCTTCGTATGGGCAGTGCGACGGCGCAGATCCGGAGCGAGGTGTTGGACGTACTCATGAAGACGGGACGGGGGGTGGAGGCGGAGGAAGGTGAGGTGTTCTGGGATGGATGTGATGCACCGCGACGATCGAGGGGCCTCTGCGCTGAATGAGGTAGTGTGTCCGGATCTCTGGTTGGGAAAGATCTGTAGCCGCCACTTCGGTCTGAGTCATCGCACTGAGTGAGAAGGTTGATTCATTCTTGGATTCACTTATACTGTACACACTTGTTCGTCTCCACAGCAGTAAATTCCCACCTCGTTCGTTGTATGAGATAATCTTGGATAGTCGGAAGTGGGTTTCCTTTTCTGGTGCTCGATCTGACTCCAACAATTTCATTTTTTCACCTTGCTTGACATCACTAGGTGTCGACTCTGTCAACTGAAACCTTGCTTGAGTGAGACTATGGTGGTGCACTCAGACTCGGTGTGGCCTCGGGTGTGGCTTTTGGCGTGGCTTTCGACTCAATTCTGTGTTCAAGTTTGTGTTGTGCAAGTCAACGGTGATGGTACTGATTGGGTACTGACATAATGGAAACGCATGCAAATGTGTGCAAAGAAAAACAAAGTGAGATCCGACACGACTAACACGATGATTACCTTGCTTGCCAAGGTCACAGCCCAGGTCTGAATTATATAATCATCGTGTTTCTCATGTCGGATCTGAATTTCGATCACTTTGGTTTTCTTTACACACATTTGATTTCTCTGCACACATTTGTCAGATCTGAATTATGATCACTTTGTTTTCTTTGCACGCATTTGCATGCATTACCGCCTCTACGATGGGATTGCAACATCTGGTCAAGTATGCGAAACCGATGAGCAAGAAGATACATTCACAGTCTCCATAAGAGTCTCCATGACCCAAAACATTTACAATCTTGCTCACCCGTCACCTCTAATCATCTGCGCTACCCTTACTCATTCAGACTCCTATTTGAATGCTTTCCAGTTCTTACCGCCTCTTAACTCCATTGTCATGTTCTCTGCCCAAGTTGTGAACATGCAACACGGTGTTGCCATTGTTATCGACGACAACCACTCCTACTTTATTTCCAAAAGAGACACAGTCGACGGGCACAAGAAGACAGTAGCCACACAAACATAACCACAATCACCATTCTGATCTTCTAAATCTGTTCTGTTCTCTCCTTTTCTCCCTTTGAATGTCCTGACTACAATAACAGGTTCAGTCCCGGTGATTACTTAACTAGTGTGACCCAAGCAAGGTTTCAGTCGACTGTGTCAACGCCTCTGTGACCTTGGCAAGCAAGGTAATCGTGTCAGTCCCGTGACAAGCGGTATTCCCCGGCATTTAGTGTAGCACTGTCTATTGTCTTTGAGCAAAAGGACGCTCTCCGTGCATCAAGGAGCCATTCACGATTTTCGACATTTTTGTGGATTGAATACGACACTTTTCCTTCATATATCAGACCGTCAAAGAGGAGTCGGGTGATCATGATCTGGCCGAACATACGCAGCGTCTTCATATCTGGTGTCGGCCGTTCTTTGAGGACGTTCTTTGAGGACATCATGATCGAAATGGTGGAGGATAATCCTCCATTTCGATCTGGACCCAAATCGGGACCCCGCCTTAGGGGACTCTCTCTCCTTTTATAAGACCCACGAATGTCTTTTCCCCCTGTCCGACATTCTTTCTCCAGACATGCAACATGACTTAGAACAGTATCGTGCTCAGCTTCTTCGCGTCCGAGCACCTGTCTGATTACCAAGCAAGGTTACAGTCGACGAAGGCGACACCTAGTCCCCCATCGATCGAGGCAATGTCGGCTCGAGATGTCACTGTTAAGACTAGCAGCCTGAAGGTGACCTTGGACACCAGTGCTTCAACACCCTCATATGTCATGTTTTTATCGACGGGGGTGTTTACGTTCTGTTCTGACTCAGATAATGTGGTCCATGCAGGCGCGTAACTCCCCAACTTCATCAGGAAAAACCTCCTTTGCTAGCGAGGTGCTAGCAAGGTGCTAGCGAAGTCTAGCAACAATAAACTATCGATAATTACCAGATCATCAAATTATCACAGATTGCCTAGCCCCCCCGATAATTTATCTGCCATTATACTAATTAGCATAATTAGAATGACAATATCAACAACTTATCACTACATAAACATTGCCCTAGTGACCCCGAACACTGTTTGGCACTGCAGTGAAACTGATCCAAATCCGTATATTTGTTACTAGAGTACAAGATTGCTACTGAGAATAAAAGAAAAGTACAAAAGAAGATCACACATGGTGGGCAGGCTGGCAGTATGCCCCTTCCTACCCTGGCTTCTGTCCCTCCTTGTTGTAGAGCACCACGACCTCAGCATCCAGCAGCACCTTGCACAATATATTCTATCAGAAAAAAAAAAAGAAGTGAGCATGTTCCACCACCCACCGAAAATAAAGGAATTGCACAACTTACATGTCATTGTCCAATGATGTCCTGAGGAAGGACAACCCGGCACAGCACGTGTCATCATGTTCTCATAGCCAAACCCATACAAACAGCAGTGGGTGGCTCACATGGGTGACCCTCCCAGCAATGCACCACGAGAGGGTTGGTCAGACTTGGTCCCCACAAATTGCATGTCGATCCTGAAGTTGTGCATGTCCCTGCCTAAACTTTGTCCGCATGAAAAAAGGGGAAAGTGAAAAAAAGCGAAAAATAACTTACCATGAAAAAGAGTCAGCACCAGTGGCCATGGTGGTGAGCTGGTTGGTGATGCAGTGGCAGTTGCAATGGGGTAGTTGAGCACAACAGCTTGGCAGGTTTCACGTAGGCACAGGGTAGCTCCACACACATGGTGTGTGGAAGCTAACAAGTGCATGAGAGGGAGGGGTGCTGACAGTGTCGTGGCACTGTTCTCCTGCGACGTGTCAAGATGAGTTGAAAAAGGCAAAAGAAAAAGAAAAAAAAAAGCTCGTCTTTGTGTTAGAAAAAAAAGGATTAGCAAAGATACCTGGTGCTTGTAACAGCAGGAGGAAGAGGGAGGAGGGAGAGGGTGGTGGTAGTGGTGGTGGTGGTGGGGAGGAGAGACATGCAACAGGTTTAGGTTTGGAAAGTCGGCAATCAACAAATGATCACGACTTGTAATTTTTCGTTTGAATCCAACACAAGAGCGTTGACGTTACTTGTATGGCAAAGTGATGCAATTCCAAATGGTCGACGTGGTGTATTGGTAACTTTGTTTTGCCTTGAAAAACGCCTATATCCCTTGGTTCGATTCCCCACGTTTACACTTTCTATGGCGCCAATCACGCAGCCGGTTATATGGAATTGTATCGGCTAACTTAGTTGACAGTTATCTCTTTTACTGGCCAATATTCGAAGATTATCAACTGTCAATAATCGCTAGCTACATTATTGCCCGCTTAGCCTCGCTAGCACAGGAGGTTTTTCCTGATGTTCCTCTTGAGCTTCTTCAAAGAATCTTTCTTTCCTTAGTTTGTTCCTTAGCGGACCTTTTCAATGGACAACCCGATCTTTCGTGGCGTCGTCCTAGCTGGATAGAGATAACATATGTCTGTCGCTATTGGCGCTCAGCTGCACTCGACCTACGCGAACTCTGGTCGTTCATCACCCCACGCCTCTCAAGAGCTTGGACGCATGTCATGATCGAGCGCTCTTCCCCGCATCCAATAGACATTATCATACCCCTGAATAATCCCCGCATAGAGTCGTGCGGTGGGTTCGGGCCACTCGATGCCTCGGAATTAGTGTCCTCATCCAGGATCCGCACCCTCGGCCTTTTTGGCATACCCTTCACCGTCCTCAATCTCCTCGAGCTCCTCTGCCATCCGTCCCAACTTGAGTCACTCATCCTCAGGGTTCCCGATCGGGGGGATCCCGTCGGCCTCCCAGAGTCCTTGTATGGCAGAGATTCTCCGCACTTGCGCCGCCTAGCTCTCTATTCAGATAAGAACATTTGCGTGCCGCTCTGGCTTCTCGCCAACATCACACACTTCACGAATGACACGTATATCTCAGTGGATCATCTCCTTGAGATGCTGGTGGCGATTCCGCAGCTCGAAGTGCTGAGCATTATAAGAAATTTCTGCGATGGAGAATCGGCAGACCCACATAAGCATTTGCCGCTGTCGCCGTCCATCAAGTTGCCACGCCTCTCGCTCCTCTCCATCCGTGACAGCATCCCAAATAGCTTCATTATACTCTCCTCGCATATTGACGGACCCTCTACACTGCGCAGACACTTCATCTGGCACTGCAATAATGATACGTCTTGGTCCAGTTGGGCGTGGTCGCTCACAGCCCTGCAACCATTCGTCCCTGGGGATTCTACACCAGGTGTCAGCGACGGTGGTCTGCGGATAGCCCAAATTTGTGGACACTACTGCGACTCGTTCGAGATGTGGTCCCGGACATACTCAGAAAGTGCCAACACGGTAGCGCGCGAGGAAGCGCTGTTTCTGTTTCGGCTCGAATGGCCTTTCAGAAACCCCGTCGATTTCTGCTTCCCCAATCCGTCCTTGTATTTCTCCCCCTCTGCATATACCGTGGACCTCACCGTCACACCAGAAGACGCTTACACTGCGAACGAGAGCAAGGCCGCCGACGCGCTAATCATCGTGAAGCGATGGACGGAACTGTTAACTAGCATCCCATCTGTGACGACCCTGCGACTTCACCGTGGTAGTTGCGCAAATGTCTCGGTCCTCCGTGCGCTCTCCGCGTCTGAAGGGTCAATCCTCCCGCACCTCCAGCGGGTAATTGTTATCAATTTCTCCGTCCATTCCGGCACCCCGGCGCGTCCAGATGGCGCGGACGAGGCTGGCGGTGGTCATTCCGTGGCTAGTCGCAATTTCGTGCAGGCGAATGTGGGCCCCGAGCTGATGGACGTTGTGAATGGGCGTTCTGGACTGGAGGTGGTGCTAGCTTGTTGCGAGGTGGATGAGGAGATGCTGGACGCGTTGCGGAAGCGTGCTCGGGTATACATTGGATATGAACGGGTGTATGTGTAACCTAGGGGTCCTATTGGATCGTCATCGTTTTGGCATGCCTCAGAGTACCAATGGGAGGTGAACTCGGATGAGTCATGATCATATTGGCGCTCTCCTGGTCCTGTGCAGTCTGTAGCGCCTGTAATAATCTATCCCAAATTTGCACAAATATGATATAGATATTTCGGTCACTATGGTCGCCGCTGTGGTCATCGTGGTCGTTGAGATTGTTATGTAGCCGTCCTCATCGCCGTCGCCGTCACTTCGTCATTGCGACCCTCGTTACCGTTGTCATGTGGCTGTTGGTGCCGTCATTGACCTTCTCCGTGGCCGGGATCGTCAATGGTGTAACGGTGTTGTCACCTCATCGTTGACTCGCAATCGATATTGTATCGACAAGGGACACGGGTGAATATAGTATGTCCGCGGCGCCAGCTAGATCCTGAGTACCCCGTCATCCACGCGGATATACAAGGCAGATATACAAGGCATGATGAAGAGAAGTTGCATGACGTTGTTGAAAGGGACGTCTGCAACCACATTGATACCACATACGATTCGGCCACAGAATTTTCTTTTACAGTCTCAGATAAGGAAGGAAGTGGAAGAATCGACACGCAATCAGAAAGGTAGACTGCACACCTGCCAGTGCTCGTGCAATGGTACGAAGCTGAATATTATTAGGTGGCACGTTCGGCCCGCCGATGCAGAGAAGCAGATTCCCGACTCCTAATTCGGGTAAGCTTCCCCTATTGAACGCAGCGATGCCTCGAAACAGAAAGAAGCAATCCAAGACAGACCATAAACTAAGCGAAGCGCCTACTAGTCCGCGTTTGCCATTAGCAGAGCAGTATTTTGGTCCAATTTCCGTCTACCCAAGCGTCTACCCCAATGGCACTCGCGCTGTCGAATCCTGCCCCCCGCCTGGACTCGTCGAACCCTGCAGACTCTCAAGTATTGTGAGCCAGGCCGAGTACTCTCATCTCTCTCCAGAAGTATGTTATTACTCATGCGCACGTGTGTTCACGCACTCTGAGAGCCACGTGTGTACGTAGGAATTGCGCTTCCAGGATCTGAAGATAAATATTGACCCTCCTCGTTAGGAGCTTTCGTACGAGGTGGCTCATTCACTCATGCTTGTGTGTATATTCGCCTAATGCTGCTTGCTTCATCGTTGCAGGAAGAACGCTTACGATATTACCTCGATGAGGGGCTTACTTCCGTTCCTCACTTTGACTCTCCAACGACAGCGCCTGTGTTCTCCGTCTCTTCAGGGGTTGAGCCCACATCCTTAGACTCGGGACCCAGCTATTTGGGGTTGGGCAGTTCTTCTCCTGGGAAGACTGTTGACGAAGAGTCGGCGACTAGCACATGTTCGCTGTGTGCTGCTAGGCTTAACGCTGACGCCGAGGATGACGAGGAATATAAAGCCACTTCAGAGGGATTGGGTAGAGACACGCGTAATGTCTTCCTCCGTTGGTCCATCACCACTCCCTCATTCTGTGTGTCTTCTCTTAGCGACTTCAAATATTTCTCGTCACATGAACACCCGCGACAAGAAGAAGCGGAAGAGGATAAGTCAGCGTGTACGTGGACTTGAGAAGACTGCTGAGAGTCTCTCGCACGGGTTAATCCTGGCGCTCACGGAACTCCAAAATTGCACAACTGCTGCACATGGCCGTAAAGCCAACAATTCTGGCATAGTCAATGCGCTTTCCACCGCGCTTTCCGGCCTTTCTACTGGAGTCGAGCACTATGACAATACCCCTGGGACCTCTGCTCCTGATGCCACCCCCCTCTGTCCATCAGAACAGCCCAATCAGACGACCACGCGGCCCAAAAGTGTATCACAACATAAAGGTACCAAACTTGAGGCAGCAAAGCAAAATGATGACGTCGTGACAGAAAACGACAGTTCTATTTCGTCAGTGATGATCGGTCTCCTATCTCCGGACTCCTCAAGCCCATCCTGGATTTCATGGCGTGTCCTGAAGTCCATCGATTCCTCAAGTGGGCAGAGGCACACCCTGGACTCAGGAGTACCCAACTCTTTGATCTGCTCTGGGTGGCAGATAACCTTTTCGACGTGCATGGAGGGGTACGCTATCCCTCAGCTCTTCCCGTCGAGGGTTGTTCATTGCGCTCCAATATTTAAAAATAGATTATGATATATTGCCTCCAAAAATCGCTCATTTGTATGGACCTCATTCATGGAGTGACTGGCTCGAGCACTTGGTCCCAAGATCCGAGGTTGATGCAGAAGCTAGATGAGACTTACCGCCAACACCTTCGCCCTCACATCAATACTGATGGAAGCCGCAGCAGCGTCGCCAAGGCGGCTTGGGAGTGGTATTGCTTCGACCTCAGTGACGTCTTCTCCGAACACTTCCCAGACCGGAAATCCACAACTCCCTTCTTCCAAGATCTATCGCAAGAGAATGACTGGCTTGGCCCAATCATCACCACGTCGTACACCGAAGACCTGAACTCGTTGTGGACAGAAGTCCATCCTGCTCTTTTGGAGGTAAACGCACAGAATTACACGGTTTTCGCTGGTCCGTTGTTGATGATAGCTCGTGCAGGTTACTCGATGGCTCGAACCGTTCATCAATTACGGGCCAGATTATCATCGCACGACACCACTGTACGACGCTACCATCGCACTCAGGCGTCACGCACGCGAGCTGTTCAACAGGAGTGGGGTTAGCGAACCAGCGATATCCCCGAATAATTGTGTCAATAATGTAAGCACACCCTAAACCCTCCCCTCGCACGCGCCTAACACGTAACTCTCCACCTAAAGCTGATGCAGCTCCTCTGCGAAAACTGCTCTGGTGACCTGAGGTACATGCAGCGCGAAATGGAGTGCACAATGAGCCGCGATGATTCGCGCGACGTTTTTGACAGCACGGGCTCCGATGCCGAAGTCGCTGCGCTGGTCGACCGCCCGAAGCGAGCGACGCTCTGGCGCATCACGGACCCTCGCGCTTGCGACGCTCAAGTGCAGGACGCTCTAGCGCGACGCGAGATCCGCGTGATGAGGAGCTATCGTCCGAAGCTGTTACGCGCGGGTAGTGCAGCGTCGCGGATCCGGAGCGAGATGTTGAACGTGCTTGTAAAGACGGGATCGGGGGCGCAGGCTCAGGTGGAGGGCGGGCCAATAGGCGAAGGCGAGGTGTTCTGGGATGGTATGTGATGCGGGGCGACAATCGAACCGGAGAAGGGGCCTCTGCGCCTGATGAGGTCGGATTTTAGATCCGGCCAGACGCTATCGTCGCTCACAGAGAGGGCCTTTGTCTGAGCGAGTCTCACAAGTACTGTACACTACCGCGAGTATTTAGCGTGGGCGTCAGTGCTGTACAGTACAAAAGCTTTGGTGGAATGTTACGAGTGCGACAAGCGCCGAAGTCGCACCAGCGCGCCCAACTAGTATATTTCAAATAAAACACGTGTCCGCTGTATCGCCGAGTCACGTCCGGCCCTCCGGCCCCTCACTTCATCTCCGCACAATGCTGTCCTGTGTGGCTATCTTCCGGAGGCTGTTCATCCGGAGACAGCAAGCAGCGACGAGTGTGGCCGTGGGTTGTTTCGTTTACCCTACCTTTCTCTAAGGTTTCTCCGGCTGCACCGACATTTTACTGGTACCGCATTTCCTTATAGGCTTTTCTCTCTTTCTGTGCTCTTCACTTCTCTGTAGATGACCTCAACACGCTGTGGTTGGGATAGGCTGTCCGCACTCCTTCTCTGTTTCTGGTGGCGCTGGGAGTTTCCGCACCGTCGGGGTAGCGAGAAATCACAGGTTTCCCCGCCTCCCCGTTAACTCTGGCGGCTTGTGTTGTTCTGCCCACTGCTGTCTGCATGCTGACTGGAAAGTGAAATTGAGGAGACGTGCGTGGGATGGTGTACGAAATGGGAAAGAGCCAATCATCTTCGGGCCGAAACAACCTCTCTTTGGATAGGTTGCAGAGTGTTGCAGAGTTCTTCAGGCCATGTACCTGTGCACCGTATTCCATAAATGGCCTCCTTTCCCTGCTCCGGTCATCGATCATCGTCAGGCACGTCTCTCGAGCGCTGACACTCAGGCTGGGAGTGATCGATCCCGTGGTAATAGGCGATGCAATTGCGGATTGGCTTTGCCCTTCTGCCCTGCTCGCACTGCTTTCGACCACAGTCGGCGAGAGTCATTGTTCTTTGAAAAAAACATAAAAAGCATAGCTGTATTGAGGCCGTGGGATGTCTCTATTTTCTCCGAACGAACACTGGCAATCACGAACTCTTCACGACTGGTAAGACGATGGTGAACTGGCAGGACCCCGCTCTGCTATTGCGAGACTACCGTGCGTTACGCTTCGCTTCGGATCTTCGCGCTAATGAGACATCACGCTGACAAACTGCCTATTAGTCGACCTTACCAAGCTGCTCCACGCGGTCGGCGGTCTCTACATGTACGTGCGATCTACGCCCAAGCTTACTGTATTTGCGGAAATGGGGTTTATGCTGATCCACACCCTTTAGTTGGGAGACGGTTTTTTCAGCTAGATTCGAACTGAACGTCTTGCGCGGCAAGCAGCCCTACAGGTGGACAATATGGGTGAGTCGTTGTGCGATACGGTGGATGCCCACTGAACGCACGCACCACAGATATATCTTGGCACACGATATTCGTGTTTGCTCATGTTTATCGCATTTTTCATCCATAACGACGGCGGCCATATTCCTTGCAGGGTGAGGCGCGCGTGCTTCTCGACAAAGTAGACTAGTACTCACCGTGTCCCGTTTAGCCGTTTATTCTTATGAACTATGTGAGGGGACTATCGCACTAGTGTGTTGTTACTCGTTATTGACTCGCTCATGCAGGCATTCGACCAGATCAGTTGGGCTTTCGCCTCGCTCATCATCGTATTACGCGTGTAAGTCCTATACAGTGCATCGTGGTGACCACGCTGAAGGTGACTTCCTTTCCAGAGTCGCGATCTGGGATCACAATAGACTCGTATCGTCGGTCTCATTCTCAGTCTGGTCTACCGCGTTCGGGTTCAGCATACGAAGTGCGTTTTTGTCGCGCTTCTGCTCGTGTCACACGACTTAGAGCCTTACGTATAACCCTTTTTTTAGGTCTATGGAAGGTCAGTGCTGCGTCTCGCTGCTGGAGTTAATTTCTGACTGACCGCGTGCTCGAAATAAAAGATTGGAGCGGCCTATGACCCGATCTTCGAGGTGTGCTTCCCCCTGAACACACATAGCAGCATGGAGAGCGCCATCGCTATTCCCGCGGCCGACACGATACTCTTGGTGTTGATGTTTGTCGGGCTCCTACGACGTGCGCATGGATGTAAGGTCGGCATATGGAGCGTGCTGTATAAACAGGTGACTTCCTGCTCCTTCTATCGCCCCTGGCCTCGGTGCTGACGTTCCACTCAGTGCGTCATCTGGATGATTGTCGCAGCCCTCGTAGAGATACCACCGCTGGTCCGTGCTCATTTTCAACCCTCTTAAAACCTCTTTGTATTAACGCTAGTGGTCCTAGGTTTTCATCATTCTTGATTTAAACGGTGCGCATATTTTCAATATGAATTACACCGAATTGACCGCTTATTAATATCCGAATAGATGCTTGGAATTCTGTACGACTTTCAACTTTGTTTTTAATCTTTCTGAGGCTAACCATTGACCCGACAGATGTTCCCAGCAGTAGCAGGTAAGAAATAGTACGATTCACCCCCGAATGGGCAACTTTGCTGATATTTTCCTGTCGCTCCATCCAGTCGCTATCCTGTCCGTCTTTTAATCTTTTCCCACTCAGGCCATCGCTTACTTCGTCGCTACTACAGCTCTATCTGTGCAGCTCGCATGTACCGTTCCCTATGCGAACAGGGATCTCTTACCGAATACACGCCGTACGTTTCAGACATCCACTCTACCGCTACCACCCTTCCTCACATTTCTTCCAGCTCCGATCCACCCCAGCTGCCATTTCCGAACCGCCATCACAGAGAACTCACCGGAATCGGCAGCTCCCCTCTGCACTTCCGGACTCGTACGACGAGCGGCGCGACGTTCGAGGAACGGATGGAGACTGAGCCATTCGTTTTCGTGCCTACTGCAGCTGAACTGAGGCAGCAGCAGGCCGTCGGCGCAGAATGCGTTTTTGGCGCCGCGTCGTCTAACGCGACGATTGCCGTCCCTCCCAGAACGAAATCTAGAGACGTGCATGCTGCGTATAGACTTTCGTGGCACCGCCCGGTCGACCCTACCGCACGATCTTTCGAATGAACGATACGCTACTTCACTCACTAATGTCTTTTTTTCTTGGGTTCCTCGTCTATGTCTGTGTGCGGGTGCAGGTAGCCCGCTTATGTTGTGTGATGATATTTCGCCTGATTTTGTAGCTATTCTTAAAGGACCCGGCCTCGTGCCTCCCCTCTCCGTTCCCTTCAAGTTCTCTCCTTAGTATACTAACTTACTCGTGGAATAACATATCTAACAATAATCACACTAAAGCGTCTTTCTATTTTTGCACAGAACGACTTGATGGTTGGCTTCAAAGTCAAGTCTGGCAATCGGCGGCGGCGACCCAACTTCTACGAGAAAGAACCCCACTGACTTCCCGCTCTTGTTCCCCTGAGATTCGTACCTGTTTTACCTTTAGCTCCTGTTATCAGTACGTACCCCGGCCTGGACCCTCTTCTTCTCATGTGCCGGGGGACCATGGTTATTCTTCTTTCCCTTTCCTTGCCTTGGCCCTTGCGTGGGGACTGACTGACTCGGATAACATTCAAGCCCCCTTGCGCCCCTCCGAGTCCACCGTGACTGAACTTTACTTATCCGCTCCGAATCAGGGAACATTACTGTACTAGCCGTATGGTGAATGCGGATAGCTGCCTTGTAATATCCTACGTACAACGGAATTGCTGTGAGGGCTTTTTTTGTCGACTCGGCATAACTGTGACGGTCCCTGTAGCAGCTAGCAAGGAAGTTTCCGTGAGTGGATAGGCGGTGCTGAAGGTGGAATCCAATAAAGGACGATACTAGTTGTTGAATTGGTGCAACGATCCCTGTAGCAGGTAACGAGGAAGACACCACGATGGGATAGGCGATGGGGGAAGAGGGGATCTGATACATAGAGTGCTCGCGCAGTCAGAGTAGCTGGAAATCACGAGTTTCCCCTCCTCGTCAAACTCTAGTTCCTTCAGTTGTCTGTCTAAGATTGTCTGCACGATGAGTGCTTATTGGAAGGTGACAGTGAGGAGACAGTGACTCGGACGTGGGTGAGGTGACGCACGAAATGGGAAACAGTCAATCATCTTTGCCAGTGGGTCGGTGCTATCTCTTCATCGATAGGGTGCAGTGTTCTTCCGGCCTCAGGCCATGTACCGTACCACCGCGTTCCTTAGATAGCCTCCTTTCCCTGCTCCGGTGGTCCGGTGGTCATCGTGTCAGGCACGTATCTCATGCGCTGACACAGGGACTGATCTCGTGGTAATTATAGGCATAGTCAATGCGGATTGGCGTTGCCCATCTGCCGTGCCTGCCCCGCATTCGACCACAGTCGGCGACAGCCATTGCTCTTTGAAAAAAACATAAAAAAACCCGGTCGTAGGATGCCTCTCCATATTCTCCAAACGAACTTCACGAAATACTCACGACTTGGGCGACGGCGATGGTGAACTGGCAGGACCCCGCTTTGCTATAATTGCAAGACTAGGGAGCGTTCAAGTTTACGCTTCGGATCTTCGCGCTAAGCACGATGTCACGCTGACAAACTGCCTATCAGCTGCCCTTACCAAGCTGTTCCACGCGGTTGGCGGTCTCTACATGTACGTGCGATCTACGGCCACACTTATTTGCAGAAATAGTTTACGCTAATCCACACCTTTAGTTGGGAGACCGGTTTTTTCAGCTGGATTAGAGCTGAACGTCTCACGGGGAAATCAACCCTACAGGTGGACAATATGGGTGAGTCGCTGTGCTCCCATGGTGCAGTAGATGCTTCGTTGAATGCAAGGTTGAATGCACACGCACCGCCAGATATATCTTGGAACAAGCTATTCGTGTTTGCTCATGTTTATCGCATTCTTCATCCATGATGACGGCCCCGTTGCTTGCAGGGTGAGGCGTGCATGCTTCTCGACAAAGTGGACTACTAACTGTATCCTGTATAGCCATTTATTCTTATGAATTATGTGAGAGATTGTTGTCTGAGTGTGCCATTGCTCCCTTCATTGACGCATTGACGCAGACATGCAACCTGGTCAGTTGGGCATTCGCCTCGCTTATTATAGAATTACGCGTGTAAGTTGTCCTTCACAGTGACTGCACAACCACGGACTACGCTAAACGTGACCCTACAATCTGGGACCACAATAGACTCGTATCATAGTTCTCATTTTCTGTCTATGGAAGGTTAGTGCGGCGTCTCGCTGCTCGTGTAAACTGTTATGCTTGAAATGAAGGTTCAGAAAGCTGTATGTCCCAATTTTCGAAGCGTGCCTCCCCTTGCACACACATAGTTTCATGGTCGGTGCTATCGCCGTTCCTGTGGCTGACACGATACTATTGGTGTTGATGTTCGTCGGGCTCCTGTGACGTGCGCATGGATGTAAGGTCGGTATATGGAGCATGCTGTGTAAACAGGTGCCTTCCTGTTCCTTCTATAACCCCTCGCCTCAGGTGCTGAATGTGCTCTCAGTGCATCATCTAGATGATCGTCGCGGCCCTCGTGGAGATACCACCGTTGGTCCGTGGTCATTTCAACCCTTAACACCTCTTTTCATTAACGCTGGTGCTTCCAGGTTTTCATCATTCTCAATTTAAACGGTGCGCAGTTTTTCAACGTGGACAGGTAGCACCGAATTGACAGCTCATAAATAATATCCGAATAGATGCTTGGGGTTCAGTACGGCGTTCTGCTTTGGATATATTTATTTCCAAGGCTGATCATTGACTCTACAGATGTTCCCTGTAGTAGCAAGTGAGAAGCAGAACAAATCACTGCTGAAAGGGCATCTTTACTTGTATCCTCTATACTATCCTGTCCGTCTTTCAATATTTTCTCACCTCGGTGATTGCTTACTTCGTCACTACTACAGCTCCATCTGCGCAGCTCGCATGTGCCGTTCTCTATGCGAGCAAGGCACTCTCACAGAATACTCGCCGTACACTTCTTCTTCACATCCCGTCAACCTCCAAACTCACTTTCTTTCTTCCAGATATGGTCCGCACCAACTTCCATTCCCAAACATCTATCGCAGAGACGCAGTCCACGGCGTCAACTGATCGTTCTCGGAGAGGATGGAGACCGAGCCATTTGTGTTCGTGCCTACTGCAACAGAACTGGTGCAGCAACAGCAAGACGCGCCATAATGTGTTTCAGGCGCGACGTCGTCGAACACGACGCTTGCTGTGCCTGCCAAAACGAAAATCTAGAGACGTGCATGCAGGATATAGGCTTTCGTGGCACCCACCGACCGGTCGATTCTACCGCGGGATCATTCGAATAATGAACGCTACGCTACTTCACTCTCACTAATACCTTTTCTTCTTGGTTCCCTCATCGTCTACGTCTACGGGCGGGTGAAGGCCACCGGCTTATGTTATGGGATGATGTTTCGTCGAATTTTGTAGCTATTCTTAAAGGATCTGACCTCGTGACACTCCCTCTCCCTTTTCCGAGTCCTCTCTCCTTGGTATACCTATCTACTCGCGGAATAACCTATCTAACAATAATCACACTGTCGGGTCATTCTATTTTTGCGCAGAACGATTTGATGGTTGTTTGGCTTCACAGTCAAGTCTGGCAATCGGCGGCGGCGACTCAAACTTCTACAGTACGGGAAGAGAACCCCACCAAACTTCCCGCTCTTGTTCCCCTGAGATTCGTACCTGTTTTATCTTTAGGTACCCCTCCTTCTCCGCGTGTGTGTCAGGGGAGCGTTATTTGTTCTTTGCCTTTCTTTGCTACCTTGCCCCGCGTGGGGACTGACTAATAACTCGGAGAACATTCGAGCCTATCTTGCGCCACTCTATGAACCCTACTTCTCCGCTCCGAATCAGGGCACATGCATGGTATCTACAGTCACCAGCCGCATGGTAAATGCGAGATATCGATCTGCTGGTACGCCTGGTAGTACTATCCTACATACGGCCAGTTACGCCCGGGCATCGACCGCCGGCGGTATCGGTTGGAACGGAGTTGCTGTAACTTATTGGCCTTCTCTTGTTGAGTCGGTACAATGTATTGGCCCCTGTAGCAGGTAGTGAGGAAGACTCGGATGCCGTGATCGCCAGTGGATAGGCGACGCATAGTAGGAAGGTGCAATGCAATAAAGAACAAGACTTTGACTCGGTAGTGACTCCGAGTCTATCGGTCCCTGTAGCAGCTAGTGAAAAAGTTGGCGTCATTGGACAGGCGATTGGTAGGAAGGTGCAATGCAATAAAGTGCGATAGATGTTACTCACGGCGGTCCCTGTAGCAGGTAGTTTGGAAGATGCCATGATGGAATAGGTGATACGTACAGACGCAATCCAATACAGTAGACTGCTTCTTGAGGTAGCTAGCCATATGGTGGATGTGGGAAGCGCGAGCGAGCACGCATCAGTGGTTATTTCTGTAGGTGAATGAACAAACTGCGTACTACGGTCAGTTACGCCCGGCCAGGCAGACTCGGACGGAACAAAGATGCTGTAATCGCTCTTCTTGTTGACTCGGTACAACAATCCTTGTGGCAGGTAGCGAGGAAGTTACCCTGGTGGTGCGTCACTCCAATACAGTAGAGTGCTTCTTGGGGTAACCGGCGGTATACTAGCGGATGTTGGTGGGATACTAGTACGCGTGGTATTCCTGCAATGAACAAGTTACGGCCAATTACGCCCGGGAAACCAAGAATCAAAAATAAACAGTCGGGGTCGGAACAAAGGTTGCGGTTAGTAGCAGGTGAGCGAGGAAGTTACTATGATCGGAAGGACGATGCGTAGGGCGACGCTCGACGCAATCGAATACAGTATGAGGCGTAGAATACAGAAGCCTGTCTGGCAGCTGGCAGCATGCGGTTTTCCCTTGTGACGTCCGTTCCTTTACTAATGATCCGTAAAGAGTTAAGCAAGATGATCCACATGCAGCACATTATCCACATGTGTTGCGATCATGACTCTGATCGACCGCCTATGCGCCGTTGCAGCCCCACGGTGCTTGTCAGAGCCATACAATTATGTCCGTGTTCGAACGGTCGTCGCGAGTAGAAGTATGTATCCTGAATATCATCTTCAAACAATCGGCGTAGTATACGATGCGGCCAACCAAGGGGAGAATTTCTCGGGACGGGGCCCCGAAGCAAAAACTAAATGAGATGCCAAGTCAAAGAAGCCACAGAAGAACTGTCAACGGTAATTCGAAACACGCATTAAGGGGAAGGAGAGTCCGTTCGGTTCGCGATCCTGGCTGCTTGTATCCTTTTGTGTCCATGTATACCAACTCTTGGACATGTCACCAATCCACCAAGAAAGAAAATAGCCATCCAAACCAAAACTCAGGGCCCCTCCGTCATCCATCCAATTCGAGCGCTGCGTCCGACGTGCGGTCTCGCACGCCCTTCAAGAACCGAATCAGATCCGTCCCTCCAGTCCCGAGCAACATCCCGGAGCCCGCTTTCGCCGAACATCCCCGTCCCCCCGCCGCCCCCGCTCCGCATCCCCTCGCCTCAGTCCCCGCGGCCTCCTTCGCCCCCGGCGCGCGGTGCGATGGCCCGACGATGTACAGCGCCACGAGACGCAGATGCGCATCGCGCAAGCGGCGCAGCGCAGCCAGCGACGCATTATACGCGTCCGTGAGCGCCGCGTCTCCCGTCCTCGCAACGGCCTCGCGTAGCGGACGAGGTGTCGCCTCGAGATGCCGGAGGAAGTTGCGGTGGTGGCGGGGCATATATGCGCGCATGCGTACGAGGAAGGGAGCTTTAGGCGGCACGTGTACCTGTGATTCTTTTTCGTCTGCGGGGCGCGTAGGTTCCATTGTCGGTGAGGAGGAGGGCGAGGGTGTATGGTCTATGCCGAGGAATACGTCCAGTGAGTGGATGAGCGGGCTTTGGGCTGCGCTGGGGCCTGAGAGCTCGTCGGGCAGTACGAGGTGTGGGTGGGTATCGAGGCCTTCGAAGATCCATCTGCGTGTGCCTGAGTCTGCGCCGTTGAACCAGGGACGGATGGCATGGTAGAAGACGTCTGGGTCGCATCCGTCACGCACGGAAAGAATCAGCCGTGCGAGGTCGTCGATGACACGGGAGAGACTGTGGAGATAACGCGTGATGCGGCGAGTGGCGAGCGCGTCGCCGATGAAGAGCTCGTCCATCGTGACACGCATTACCTCGAGCGCATCAACGCCGCGCAGCTCGATACGCGCACTGGTGAGATAGAACTCTTCCTCGTCGCGTGTGCCCGTGAACAACGTGAGAGAGCGCAAGTTGTCGAGCGCCGGGATGGGTTCCGCCGATGGGACCTTTAGGGCCCAGTTGTAGAGCACGTCATCAGAGTATGTGATGACTGGGGGAAGCTGCAGCTGGGCACAGACTTCGAGAAGGGGGACGGTGATAGGCGCGGGAATCCGGGCCTCAGCGTCAGGTGGTAGAGAATGGATATAGAAGTGCATGATCCAGGCTAAGACATGGTGGGCACGGCGCAGATGTAGCTCCGATGGGCGTAGCTCCGAAGTTGATAGAATGGCAATCTAAGATGAGCGAAGACGTGTTAGTTCCCAGAGAAGCAACGCAGTTCACGGAGACGGATACGTACTTGTCGGACACGGGCTCGCCACGATTCAGACTGGGCTGTTTCCTCATTTGTAATGTCGGGCTTGTTGCCAAGTTGTAGACGATGTTCCTGCGCCTGGTCGAGCAGTTGTTCCCAAGGCTCCCAATGTGTAGCCAGTCGAACAAGTGGAGGGTCGGGGGGCATAAATCCGGTGCGAGTGTCGACGTCAAAGTCATGCGCGGCGAGGGTGGTGGTATCTACGACGCCTGCAGGCGGGCCTGCGAGGACATCGGGACGAGGTAGCGAGAGGAAGTGGCTAGGTGGAAGGAGGGCCATTGCAGGTAATGCTGCAGTGAAAGGACCAAGTCAGAAACGATTATATACGATCGAAATGACCAGATAAATTTAATATGTATGGAAAGGGGAAGACGGTACGAAAGAAGCACAAGGCAAAAAGTAAGTACCACAGAGTGTTTTGGACCTATGACACAGTTTTGGATTGGGCTAAGCCTGCCGAGTAGGAGATCCGAGGGCTTACACACCTGTCTTTACGCACCGCCTGCTTCACCGTAACCGTAATCTCGACCAAAATCTTTCGAGACGCCGGCCCGCGGGTTGCCGGACGAACGCATGGTCACATCGGCGATTGGCTGGCGGGATCGATGGAAGCGTGCGAATGGTATCTATACTAAGGACAGCCAACTTGCGCATTTGTCATAACGCCAAGTACAGGGAAAGTATGGGGTTTCATCGCGTTTGCGGTGCGCGGAGTAGAGAGGCCTGCCCGCACTAAAATAGAAATGGGACCGTAGGTTTGTGTGGCCATGTGTTACTCCAGTCTAGCCCAGTCCAGGGAAAGGGAACGGGTCGGGTTGAACATCGTTTGGGGGAAATGGGGAAGGGGAGGCATACCTGTACTTAAATAGAAATCCAACATATTGCTCCAGCTCATGCGTCCCTGAAGCTCGGCGGAGGCAAAGAGCGTTGCGATGGCGATTCACGGACCACGGGAAATGTTTACACGACACCAGGGGTTCTGCAATGCAAAGGAAAGAAGGGGAGGGGGGGCCATGTGGTGGAATCAAGCGAGGAGACAGAGTCCCGATCGAAGTCGCTATTGTCTATGTGATATTCCCCCAATGGGCTGCGAATATGACGGATACGGCTTAGGTGAAGGAGCAAAGTAGGGTCGGTCGTTAAGAATAGAGGTATGGCGACGCACTGTCAAGTACGGCAAAGCGAGGACTGGCGAGTGACCGGGGCTCAATTGTCTTTGGCAACGCCGGCGCTTAGCACCTTCCGCATGCAGGAGGAAGCCGCTGTAATCCCCGTCCCTTTTGTCTTGCGTCGGCTCACGCGCGATGTCTCACTCCTCTATGTTATTGTCTCTACAGCCATGGGAACCACGTACACTGCCGCGAAGGGCGCCCACGACAGACAAAAAAAAAGTGGCAAAACAAAAAAAGGTGGCCTCGTAGCATCTCTCTCATTCGCTCCTTTTGTTATTTCAAGCGGAAGAATCTCCTTCCAACCCTTGCGCAC
This sequence comes from Lactarius tabidus, assembly GCA_963281015.1. NCBI lineage: Eukaryota > Fungi > Basidiomycota > Agaricomycetes > Russulales > Russulaceae > Lactarius > Lactarius tabidus. The sequence goes on along the minus strand of OY725476.1, from coordinate 3,379,064 downwards.
GATCGCGAACGATATAAAACAACCACACAATGGCGAAGAACGAGTCATCAATCGACTGCAACTCCTCGACGAGTCACTACTTCTACCCACACCAGCAGCTACTTTGCACTTTGCCCTATTCAGCAACTGAGCTATAATGACTACCTACTACGCCACCCCCGCTGCTGCCAACTACTACTCCCCTCCCACCCACAGCCACCGACAGAGGGGCGTTCGCGTTTGCGACACCTGTGGGTCCACAGAGCAGCAACCCACCGTCAAGCCTTTCCGCCTTTGCGGAGGATGCGTGCGTGCCCTTCCATCGCGATATTTCTCATCGCAGTTTACTGACGCTGTATTCTGACGTCATGCAGATGACCACAAATTACTGCGTGAGTCGTTTTTCAGGTCGCCATGGTGGCGTGCGATCACTGACCTAGATCTCATATCTAGTCCCCTGAATGCCAGAAAAAGCACTGGCCATCTCACAAGGCGATCTGCCAACACACTATCGCGCAGGTCGCTGCGACAAAGCAGCAGCCGCTTAGCGCTGAATACCCGGATGAGAACATTGCCAAGCTCCTACGCCGCTTCACGTCGCAGCACACGACTCTCCTTGGCTGGGCGGGCTTCCAGGCACTCCAGCTCAAGCGCGTACCCTCCAACGTACGCCAGTCCGCGCTCCTCGTCGAGCTCGCCGTCCGGCCGTCCGGTGACGCCCAACGACAGTACGTCCTTTCTTTCTTCCCTTCCCACAATAGATTGACTCACGTCTTTCGTCCCCCAGATTCACTATTAAGAGCACACACATCGTCCCCCGTACATACGTCACTTCGCGCGACCCACTCGTCGCAGCTGATATCCAACGGCGCGAAGAGCGCTGCAGACGCGCGGGCGGCATCGGCACGGCTGTCGTGTTGATCCAGTGCGGCGCCGTGAGCCAAGTGATGCCAGTTGAGGTTGACGCACCCGCTAAGATCTCATGGGACGAGCGGAACGACTGGGCGGACGTGCTCGCGCGTTTTGTCGACAGCGGCCGCTCGGACTTCAAGCCTATCTCCACGACTGCACGAGGGTGAGTCACACACTCGCATTCCGCTGTTTGTGTGCAATGTTGGCTCACACGCAGGTTGCAGGGTTTACTATGGCTGATCAGCTGGATGCACTGCTGTGGACTCGTTTGAACGAAAAAAACTTATCGATTAGAGGAAGCAAATTAATGCGCGCTTGCCTGTGCTGGCCGTCGGTTTATAGCGCCCGCTTCGCCTTCTATCTATCTTATCGGGCCCACCGCGATACCTTCTCACACTCACGTGCATGCGACGATTCTCCCTATCTTATCGTCCCCACCTCCCTACCCCTTTTTTCTCCGCCGCTTTCATGCAACACCCTTCGCCCATGTTTTCTTTCGTTTGTTACCTGTTTTTCTTAAGCCGCGCACTGTACCATTACGCATTTGTATCACGAGTTGTTGTATCTCTGTACGTGTTAATTCGTGTCGTTTCTTCGTTACAATCGAAGGGCCATAATACACTCTTCACTTTTTGCAAATTACATATCAGATAAACAGCAAGTGAGTCCAGCGATCTAAGGTTCACAAGCACAGAGCACGGAGACAAAAAGAAAGAAGATTCAGCGCCTCTTAGAAACGCCACACAATGGTCCGCGCTCCAGTTCGACATGTTCCGACGTGTCATGCTCGATGCCAAGATCCTCCACAAGCTGTTCAGCATCATGCGGGGAAAGCGAATCCGCCACAAGCGCCCAGAAGCTAACAACGCGTCGATCATCTTTGCCCCAAACGAGAAAAAAGAGGGGATGTACTTGTAGAATACCTTCCGTCGGCCGATCCATTCCGCGCGCCAGCGTGTCCATTCGGCGTCGAGGGTTTCTAGCTCGACGGATGAGACGAGCGGTGTGCCGGAGCGTAGCGGTTCGATGTGAGCGCGGAGCTTCGTGATCTAGGGGGCGTAGTAAAGTGGGGTAGGTGGAGAGAGTGACAGACGTACCTTGGTCTCGGCCTGTTCGATCTGAGAGGCAAGTTCAACATCCGTCGGCGCAACCCTCGTCTTCGCCAAGTCTAACACAAAGGGGGGAAGTGATTAACATTTCCGGAATGCTTGGGTGTTGTGTGTTGGTGGCGTAACGGTACCTGCAGACGCGGCCTTGATCTCCGCCGCGAGCGCCTTGTTGCTCTCGAGCAGCGAGTCGGTTTCGTCAGCGAGCGCTTTGATCGTTGGTTCTGGGAGCGCGCCCAGTGTGTTCTGATTCGCGACGAATAACGTAGCCTTGCCTGCGCGTGCGTCATTGATCATGCGGGAGAATCACGGATGTATGCTGCATACCATACGTCTTCTGCGTCACGTCGCCCTTTTCGGCTAGTGCGAGCAGGATCTTCTGTGTCGCTGGCTTTGGAACTGCACCCTTGAGGTTGGCAGAGATGTCGACCGCGCCATATGGACGGTTTATCTGTTGGGATCGCGATCACAAGCGCGATCAACGATCCTGACTGTATGTATGCGCCCGAACTCACCCGTTTGATATAATCAAGGACTTTGTTCTCCGCTTTCAGACGAAGATAATAGTCATACATCGGGTCATCGCGTGGTCGTTTTACACAGCTTACCGTCTGGTCCTTTCAACACTTTGATGTTCACATCTGCTTTTGCTTTCGATGTCATCGTTGGTCTTGAGTAAGCTATATCAATCACATGACACACTTACACGACTGATATTACGCAAGCTGAATCTTAGGTGTATGTCTTACCTTTTGAAGCCCGTTGAATAGTGCAAATCAAATCTACCGCCTTGTTTGCAAGCTACAGCTAGATCCAATGTAGGGGGCCCCTGGGGTCCGCTCAGACACAACTGGGTTCCAAACTTTTGACAGCTGGGTTTACCTTTACTGAATTGGTTTTAAATTCCGGCCTTTGGTTTGAAATTGTTGCACATACATTTCTGGTGGCAAAATCCGTCGGCATAGTCGCCGAAACAATCTTTGTGACTCAGCTTATGTGCTAATTTCGGGAAAAAGGGCCTCCTACATTGGATCTAGCTGTAGAAATTAAATCCGAAAAACGGAAGATCCGTCAGCAATGGCTGACGAGTCTCATCGGAGCCCCGCTTCATTGCGTCATCCTCGGCATCGCGATAGACATTGTTTTTTCCCACAGCCGCACGGTGTATAACAAACAGGTAACCATATCTGCGGTGCTGCGCCCTATCTGCAACTTTGCGCTCAATCACCATGGCCACTCCAGATTTAATCTTTTACACCGCAAAAGTACGCATGATGTTCAACTCTTTGATTCTCTATCCAGGGTTAACATGATGATGCTTGCAGGTCTGCCCATTTGCTCAGCGGGTTTGATATGATACTAGGCTTTTGCGGTGGGGCATCTGCTGATTCAGGTCGCTACAGGTAGAACTAGCGTTCCAAGAAGCCAAAGCCGACGTAACCAGGTATGAGATCAATCTACAGAACAAGCCCGATTGGTACGCCACTCGAGTAAATCCAGCCAGTAAAGTCAGTTAGTTCCTTGCGCGCTCCTCCCGCCACCATCTTTTTGACGCCACGTACTGTACTGGAATACCAGGTCCCGGCAGTGGTATATGGGAGCCCCAAATCGGACCCCGAGAACCCCACGCCCGAATCAGCCAAGATAGCCGAATCGCTCGTCCTACTCGAGTTCGTCGCAGACCTCTACCCAGACTCAGGTTTGCTCCCCAAGGACCCCGTCGAGCGCGCCCATGTGCGGTTCTTCATCGACGCGTTTTCCACCAAGGTCTTACCGCACGGCTTTGCGTTCGTCCTCCGCGGCGAGGCCCCAGACGCGTTCCTCAACGGCCTCGCGGATATCCAGGACTTGCTCCCGCCTGGCGACGCGCAGTTCGCAGCAGGTGACCACTTTACGATTGCGGATGCTGCTATCGCGCCGTTCCTTTGCCGCTGGGAACTACACCTCAAAAATGACCTTGGCAAGTTCGCGGAGGGAACCGGCCCGCGTGTGTATGATGAATTGTTCCGGAACGAGCGCTTTGCGCGTTTGCAGAAGTACTATGCGAATATCTCGGGCCGTGACAGCTTCAAGAATAGCTTCGATTCGGTATGAATGCTGTTTTAGTCCAGACTCCCGCGGTGATAGGGCTAACTGTTTGGCTAGGAGTATTTGGTGACGGCAGCGAAGAAATATCTCGGCCGCGAGTGAATGCAAAGGCGTACAGGTAGGGAATAAAGGTGTGAATTAACTTGATGGGAACGTACGTTTACTGTACGAGAAATGAGACCGAATCGGAGTGTGATCTTACATCTACTTCTGAGTGAAACGTTGCGGACGGTGATAACGCGGAAGTAGTTCAGCGTGCTCAACCAACAATACATCAGATTCTCCGGCCCCCCCGCTACCTGTCTCTTGCCTCTTGATTCAGGCGACCGAACCGGGGGATCACGTCGTTGGTATTGTGAGTATTCGCCTTTTCGAATTTGCCTGCCATGCGTGGTTTCACCTCCTCGAAAGATTTGGTAGACACCGGCGGAGGAGGCCGCGCCGATGGCAGGCGAGGAAAGTGTAGCTAATGCCGCGGCTATAACGGCACCTGCACTGCGTCGGCTGCCTATCGCCACAACGAGTTCACGTACGACCACCACATCCCCATCCGTTATTGAGATGGAGCTTTCTGCAACACACATCAAACGATGACGGGATCGTGAATCCTCAAATTGTCCGCTTTCTATAATTCTATCTGATGTTTCTGGTCGCAGGTCTGTCCATTTGTGCATGTGGGCCAATTCGTTTCAGTACATATTGCTGTTTTAATTGAAGCCGTTGACGCACAATTTAAAACTAGGGTCGTTCCCTTTCTCTCGGTCCTGGAAAATGGCACTGAGGCCGCAAGTAGGCACAGAGAAAAGAACATTTACGACTGAGAGATAACAAACGAGGGTGACGGTGTGTAGAGTCTACACATGGTCAAAAGCGCATGAATTCCTGACAGCCCTGTGGAGCCATCAATGCATGTAGGTCACCGGGTACGCAAAGCAAACTGATGTAACCAATCTGTGTGGGACGGCGACGCCAAGGCGGGGGCGATACACAAAAGTCCGCACGGTTTAGCGAGTTGATGACAGTAGCCCGCATGATACCGGAGAACCGGATACGGCGTGTCAACCGCATGTACGCCCTCGAGTGGATGGATGATGCATCATACAGTCGTTGCGTCCACCTATTTTAGTCAACGTTGGTTTATCTGGTGTAATTGGGTTTACAAAAAAAGCTCCACCTGTCAGCACGGTCATTCAATGGCGGAGCTTCCTTAGACGCGATATCTGTGGTGTCGGGTTCGGTGCAGCCCCGGGAGCCTGGGGAATGGAACAGGCGCGTAGCACGGTAAATCATATCCCGAAATGCGCACATTAATTAATAGACCGCAAAACAAGCAATAAACCTGGACGGTTGGGCCGAAGCGCTTCAGTTCTCAGATCGGGGATAAAGCGTTCAGTTCGTGTCCGAGTCGCAGCGTCCATTCTGGAGTGGAGCAGTGAGGGTCAGAAGACATGGCCTTCGTCATGGGTCGCTTGGCAAAACTGCTGCTGTCAGTGGGCGCAGTGATAGGTGACAGCAAAGTGATATATTCTGCCGAAATTGGTCAGATGGATGTTGGCAGCAGAGAGCACGTGCTGCCTCTGACGTCAGATTCTCACGAGCTTCCTGTCCCAGAGGCCCGTCCTCCATAATCACCTACCGTCCCCGTCTGCACAAGCACATCAAAATCTCACTCCAGATCCGAGTAGTGACGGTAGAGGTGCCCACGCGTAGCAGCTTGGAGCGATAGCTCTTCATCACACGGACTTCGCGCAGCGCGAGCACATTTGCATCTGAGCGTCGCTCGGCTCGTCATTCGTCTACCAGCACGGCAACCTCCGCGGCAGACGAAGTGTTGAAAAAAGTCCGTGAGATGGTGTTCGTGCTGCATGTTCCTCAGCTCCCCGGACCGATGTTTGCAGAGGAGCCACATTAGCTTTAGATATACTGTAGCGTGGTCGAGAGCATCACTGGTTCTTTAAAAACCCCCCACCGATTAAATAGCTCACGCGCGTGACGCCTGGGTGCGATAGGGGCATCGTATAGCGTTGTGAATGCCACCCAGACTTCCCATACAAGACCAGCAAAGCACGACCGATAACATGTAGCTAGGATCAGGATCAGGCGGGGGCCGCGTAGATGGGAAAGGTGGTGGTAACCTGAGAGTTACAGAGATAACGGACTGGGGTTTTTATCTAGAATGCGGAAAAACTGTCGATGGGAGTGCACAAGCAGCTGATTATGGGTGATCCGGTGATCGCTAGTGAATTGTGTCTCCAATAGCTAGCGCGTCGCTTCGTGAGCCGCGGGGAATGGGGATTAGGGTCCCTACCTCAACGGCCAACTACGAACTAAACATTTAGCTAAGCACAGACACATACTGCATTGGAGCCTGGGCGCCGACTTCCCTGACGTTCGCACGCATCAAGCAGCAACAACTCTCAGCAAACGCCGCCATGAGAGTTCTCCCGCGCGTCTGGATTCTCTAGCGTCCATCGCTACATCGTTGTACCCTAGCTTCAGGTGTTGCACAGGCTAGGAAGAGCCGCACGAGCATTCAAAGTGTACCACCCTCAACTGCCACCACACCGGGCCCCGTGGGCGGCATCGCTCAGCGCATGATTCTCGAGGCCGAGCATCCACAAGAGCGGTAATAGCAACCCGCAGTCGACGCGTGCGTGCAAGATGTACGCGAGTGCATTTTCACGGAACTGCCGATGCCCGGATGCACGTGACGGACATGCCAGCGGAAGGTGTGTGTTACCACGAACGCGTACGTTCACCTTCGTGATCAAGATCAAAAGATCAAATCCTCTCTTCTCGAGTGACCCGAACGACGACCAGAATGTCGTGGTCCTCGCTCCCGATAGAGTTGACTACCCGCATATTGACATGCTTCGAGCCAACAGAACTTGTCAATTTTAGAAGAGTAACATATCTTACGACCACGGCTCGACCCTTCTCTCTAAATCTATGAATTCGCAGGTAAATAGCTTCTTCAAATCGATGATCGATGAGTCGAAGATGTTTCAATATTGCATTTCCCTCTTCGCGTCCGGAATGGTCGATGGACCCCCTGGGAATCTGACCACATCCGAACGTTTGGAATTACTCAGAAGCTACGAAGCCTCCTGGAAGAACATCGAGTGGAGCGAACACCACACTGTTCCTTATCCCCGGGGATCGGCCTGGGAATTATATGGAAATGTTTGGGGACATAGTAGAGGAAATGACGCTATCGACTTTGTACAGTTGCCATCTCGTCTACGTGGCATTTCGCTACGTCAGTGGACCTTAAGATTTGGCTTTGACGTGCAAGAGTTTAGTATGGATCCATCCCAGGACCTGTTGGTGACATTAGAGTGCTTTACCGAGTACGTCTATCGGGATAATCTGACCTCTGGCTGACACCAATTCATTTTAACAAGCGTTGGTAATCTTTGCCGCATCCAGTTGCGTACTCTATCCACGGGCGAAAAGCACCCATTGGCCGGAAGTACAGTGGCTATAGAATACACCCCTGCAGTAAGCCCCACTCCCCAAGGCCACCTGTCGGTATCCACCATTCGGATCTGTGGGGACCACGTTGCGATCCTGTTCCTGGAAAGTTACCTGCAGCCTGAGGGTAGGAACGAGTTGGTTGTGTGGAGTTGGAGAACGGGTGTCCAGAAATTAGCGGTGAGCATCGTCTATACTTATGATACGATTGGCTCACCCACTGGCTCATTCTTTCTCTAGGTGTTATCCGCCGATGTAAAATCTTTTGTATTTCTCGACGACAATTTTATCTTGGCATCTACATGGGCACCACCTGCACTGCTAGTCTATGGTCTCGAGCAGAGACATGGTGACACAACGCAGGACAACACACCACTTTTGCGCTTCTTATTTGACCCTCGTTTCCAGGACCCCCTTCGCATTTCGAGAATCCTAATAAAGTCGGATCCGTCACCAGGATGCCTACCAAGTACTGGTCAGGTACCGTTCCAAATCTCTGGCGACGAGCGGATGATCGCACTGTACTCAGAATATTTCAACATGGGGTTTGGCCGGACGTTCCTGATACCCATGAAGAGCTTTTTGGGACAAATCAAGAGCCTTCTGGTCAAGGAAGGACTTGACGTGGATTGGGAGCTACACGGCCCGGAATTCATTGAACACCTCCCGGTATACGATAGATGGGACATACGGACCCCCTTCGTGTTCGGAATGCGCTATATCACACCCAGGGTCACACGTTTTGACAAGCCGATGATAGTCATTCGCGATCTTTCTCAAAGGCGATGTCAAAGGGCAAGCAGGGAGGAACGTGATGAAAGCGACGTGATTTACAAGGAGATGACATGGGACACCTACCGCGACACAGCGCCCTACCCTCGTGGGATCTTGAAGCGTGTGCTTTTTCCGGAGAGCATTGACCTGTACTCGAATACGATGCTATTTATCAGCGAAGATAATATTGTGGTTATCGAGGATGTTCGTCGTTGAAAAACTTGCATTTTCATAACCTCGCCACTAATACGATTTCCTTGTAGGCACACGCCATCTGGGGGCCCGCAAACCTTCATCTGCTCACAATCTGACAAATTTGCGTAAATAGGGACGATCGATTACCGGTAGTTGCACGAGTAGTTATTACCCAGATTCATTTTACCGAAATTTGCCTCGAGTTCGAATGGAATATACTGTTAGGATATAGCTCCTTTACTAGTACCGATGTTGTGAAATACTACTAATACACCCTTGATCATAGATTCGAAACAAAAAATGCGCATATGTGGCATCCATCCGCCCACACCGCCATTGCACAGCGGAAGTATTTTCACAACACATCAGATTCTTCGTCTCCCTGCTACTCGACTCTCACCCTCTCGATCATGCGACCGAATTGAGGGTAACGTCGCTTGTGAATGTTGGCCCTTTCCAATTCGACTGCCGTTACTTGCGTGGTTTTACCTCCTGTACAGATCTGCAAGACACTGGTGGACAGCGGCACCATTGGCAGGTGAGGCAAGTGTAACCACTGTAACATGACTGTATAGTGTAGCGGCGGCGCAAACAGCACCTGCAGTGCGACTCCCCACCGCTACACAAGTTCACGTACAACCACCACAGCCCCATCCGTTATTTTGATGGAGCTTTCGGTAACACACATCAAGTAGAGCATCTGAGGACTGTCGCACGTTTTCTATCTAAGGTTTCCGGGTGCAGGTCCATTTGTGCACCGCGCCATGCATTTGCGGTGTTGTTGACCCACAATTTTAAAATGGGGTCGTTCCCTTTCGTTGGGTCCTGGGCAGAGGTACTGAGGCCAAGCGTGCACACAAAAAAAACCATTTAAGACTCAGAGGTAACAGACGAGGGGGGCGGTGTGTAGAATGTGCGCATGGGCAAAAGCATAAATTCATGACAACCTGTGGAGCATCACGAGTTTGCGTATAAGTTACCAGATATGCCAAACCAAAAACTGATGTAACCTATCGATGTTGGACACCGACGCCAAGGCGGGGGTGATACACAAAAGTTCGAATGGTATAGCGGCGAGTTGATTATCCCGCATAATACCGGAGTATGGTTCTGACAAACTACAGCGTGTCAACCGCGTGTACGTCATCAGGTGCATGATGCATCATACAGTGGTTGCATCATACAGTAGTACAGTGGTTGCGTCCATCTGTTTTAGTAAACGTTGGTTTATCTTGTGCAATTGAGCTTACAAAGAGCCCCACCTGTCATCCAAAACGGAGCTTCCATTGGTGCGATATCTTGGACCTTGGTGCCGGGTTCGGTACAGCCCCGGAGCATAGGGAATGGAACTGGTGTGCAGCACGGTAATCATAAACGCGTTCGATTTCTTGAATATTAATGTAATAGCCTGCGAAGCAATAAACCTAAGCGCTTCTCAGATCGGGGATAAACGGTTCAGTTCGTGTCCGAGTCGCAGCATCCTTCTGGAGTGGAGCGATGAAAGTCAGAAGTCATAGCGTTCGTCGTAGATCGCTTGGAAAAACCAATATGGCGTGATGATAGGCGAAGCAAAGCAATCCGTTCGTTGGAACTTATCGAAGAGAACTTATCGAAGAGGAAGGAGCACGTCCTAGATTCCCATCTACAGGCGCCTAATCTCGTCTCCCTGTTCTCAGCACACCAAAATCCCGTCCCAAAATAACTCCCCTTCGCCCATTGGCCCGCCCTCCGGGTTCGCGTCCGCCCTCCGTCCTGTCTGCACAAGCACGTCGAACATCTCGCTCCTGATCCGCGCCGCCGCAGTACCTGCGCGAAGTAGTTTCGGACGATAGCTCTTCATCACGCGGACCTCGCGCAGCGCCAGCGCGTCCTGCATCTGAATGTCGCGAGGCTCCGTGACACGCCAGAGCGTCACTTTCTTCGCGCGGTTTACCAGCGCAGTGACCTCCGCAGCACGGGCGGTATCAAAAAAGTTGCGCGAAACGGCATTGCTCATCACGGACTCCATCTCGCGCTGCATGTTCCTTAATTCTCCGGACCGGTGTTTGCAGAGGAACCGCATTAACTTTAAATATAGCATTCAGGGCTGGTGTATGCGGGTTTGGGATGTACTTACGTTGTTGGCACGCATGGTTGAGAACGCCGTTGGTTCTTTGATGTCTCCCCGCCGGTTAAATAGCTCGCGCGCGTGACGTCCGAGTGCGATCGGGGCGTCGTACAGTCGTGTTGTACAATGGTAATTCGGTCCGTAGTCGATGAATGGCTCGAGCCAGCGAGTAACCTGAAAGATAGGATCATCAACAATTCACGAAAAGCGGATAAGTTTGCATGCGTACCTCCAAAAGGGCAGGATAAACTTCTGTCCACAACGTGCTCAAGTCTTCGATGTATGACGAGGTGATCATTGGGCTGAGGCAGTCATACTCTCGTGATAGATCTTGGAAAAACGGTGTTGCCGACTCCCAGCCTGGCAGGTGTTTGGAGAAGATACCACCTAGTTCGACGCAATACGTCTCCCAAGCCACCTTGGCGGCGATATTGTGGGTTCCATCAGTATCGATGTAAGGGCGAAGGTGCTTGCGATACGTCTCATCCAGCTTCTGCATCAACTCTGGATCATGGGACCAAGCACTCGAGTCAGTTACTTTAGAAATAGCGTCCATAGGAATGAAAGATTTTTGGAGACAATATATCAAAATCTAATGGAGGTTCAGAGGCAAATACACCCTCGACAAAAGGAGGACGGCGCACCCCTCCATGCACATTAAAAAGGTTATCCGCCACCCAAAATAGATCGAATAGTTGGGTACTCCTGAGTCCATGGTGCGCCTCTGCCAATTTGAGAAATCGAAACACTTCAGGACATGTCATTAAATCCAGGATAGGCTTGAGGAATCCAGAGATGGAATATCTGTCATCCTTGAGGACAAGTGAGCTGTCGACTTCTATCTCGGTGTGACCAATGACGACTCTATCTGGCTCTGCTGGGGGTCCAAGTTTCGGCTCTCTGGATACGAAAAGTGACCCAAACTTTGTTGCACCTTCGCGCTGTGTAGTCGGATCTGGCTGCTCTGAGGCATGGAGAGAGGCATCTGGCACAGAGGTCCCGGGAGTGCATTCGGCCCGGGGGTGGTCGACTACGGTAGAAAGGCCAAAAAATGCAGTAGATAGTGCATCGACCATGCCAGCATCGTCGGCCTTACCACCGTCCGTGGTAGTCGAGCGGCCTTGGAAATCTTTGAGTTCAGTGAGGGCCAATATTAACCCGTGAGAGAGGCTCTCGACGGTCTTTTCGAGTCGCCGCACACGTCTACTTATCCTACTTCGCTTCTTCTTGTAGCGGGTATCACTTTGACGGGAAATACTTGGTGTGGCTATGAGTGAACGACAAAAAGTAACAGAGAGTAAGAAAGCAGTGATGGTCAGACTGAAGAAGAAATTACGCGTGTGTCTGCCTAGTTCCTCATACTCTTCGCAACCTTGGGCGTCAGCGTAAAGCCTCGCAGCGCACAGGGAGCATGTCGTTGTCGCTGTCTCTTCAACAAAAGTCGGCCCAGGGACAGGGCAGCCCAACCCAATGTAAATGACTCCTGAACCTGCGACAGCTGCTACTCCTTCAGAGGACGTGGATTTAGCCCCGGAGGAGACAGAGAACGTGAATGCTGGAGCTGGTGGCCCAAAATGAGGAACGGACGTGAGTCCCTCGTCGAGGTAATAACGCAAGCGAGCTTCCTGCATCGCCGGCGCAAAGGTGGTCGCGATGAAACAAGCATAGATAACAAAATCGAATGGAGGTTGATACCCACCTCGAACGAATGTGGATCCAGAAGAGCAGGGTCTGGATTTATCTCCAGATCTAGAAATCGAAGCTCCTACATACATGGCTCTCAGAATGTAAAGGATATAGATTCATGAGCAATACCTCGGGAGAGAGATGACAATAACCCTTCTCGCACACAATACTCTTGAATATGACTTTGGATCCAAGGTGATCGCAACCGACATAGCCATCGTGGTACGCGCTTGGGTGGATGGTGATGGAACATGGATCGCTTGACGGTGGTGTTGACTCGGAATCGGATGTTGCGGTAACGGTACTGAGGGATGACAAAAATTGGCCTGGTACTACTGAGCTTTGGGGTGCTGCATATTTCTTCTTTCTGTTTCGCGGCATGGTTGCGTGGAACAACGTGACACTAACTGACAAAGGGCCGGAGACAAACGACCTGAGTTGGAAGTCGAGATTGCGTAGGTCAGGCTCGCGCGTGTTGCCACAACAGTACACCGTTCACCATTGCCGTTCACTCACCGGCAAAAAGTTCGCCCATTCTCGCACCACCTCAGCCAATATTGTGAAAAGTTGACCTACGGCGAATAGGCTGACCCTGCATTATTTTTGGCACGATCGGCATCATCTGGGTCACTCGTCCGAGTCATTGAGAAAGAAGTGTTCGCCAGTGGGTTTGGACACTGTTTGGACACAACATTCTCACGGGCCGCCATATTTAAAGATCGATAAAGGCTTCCCTGCCAGCTCACAGCGCTCACCCAGCTCAACAACCCATGGCCGCCTCAGATGTTATCTTTTATACCTGCAAAGTGCGCATGGAATTTCTTCTCTTCAACCTAAGTTGACTTACTTTCGTGAGTTCTGCAGACCTCCCCATTTTGTCTGCGGGTTATTCCAGTTGGCCATCTCCCGCGGGTCGATGTGCTGACCCAGGGTAATACAGGTGGAGCTGGCATTTCAAGAAGCTAAGGCTGACGTGACGAGGTATGAAATCAACCTTAAGAACAAGCCCGAATGGTTTGCCTCGCAAGTCAATCCTGCAGCCCAGGTCAGATTTCCCCCACGCTTCTTCCACGCGACCATTCCCATTGACGCGCCCGTCCTGCAACAGGTCCCAGCTTTAGTGTACGGGAGCCCCAAGTCTGACCCTGAGAACCCGTCACCAGAATCGGCCAAGATCGCCGAGTCTCTCGTCCTGCTCGAGTTCATCGCAGACCTATACCCGGACTCGGGCCTACTCCCGAAAGACCCTGTCGACCGCGCGCGTGTGCGTTTCATCATCGACGCGGTCTCTACCAAGCTTATTCCGCTCGCCGGCGCGGTCTTCGTCTGGGGCGGGGCGCCGGACGCGCCGGACACTTTTGTCGCGGGGCTCGCCGAGTTCCAGGAGCTCCTCTCGCCCACCACCCACTTCGCCGTCGGGGACCACTTCACGATCGCGGATGCTGCGATCGCGCCGTTCCTCGGCTTTTGGGATGTGTTCCTCCCCAACGACCTTGGCAAGTTTCCGGAGGGGACCGGCCCGCGTTTGTACCAGGAACTGTTCCAGAGCGCGCGCTTTGCACGCTTGCAGAAATATTTTGCAAATATCTCGAGCCGCGAGAGCTTCAAGAATAGCTTTGATTCAGTACGTATGCTATTTAGTCCCCGTGCGGAGCTGGATTGGGCTGACTGTGTACATGTTTGGCAGGAGTGCATAACAGAAATGGCAAAGAAATGGCTTGGCCGAGGGTGAGGGTGAGGGCGAAGTTGTTACAGCGAGAAGTACAATCATATCTTGAAGGGAACGCGTTTTGTACTATACTGATACTTTAGCGGAACGAGACCAAGTCAGACATTTGTGCAGAGCTTGAGCTTGAGCTTGAAACAGAGGTGAGGATATGCTCAAGAAGGTGGGGTGGGTGAGGATGTGACCTCATCAAGGCCCTCATTCAATAACCTAGAACACTCGGAGTTCCTGCTTTTCGTCTCCCAACCCTCTCCGAGTCAATCATGTGACGCAATCAAGGACCGTAGTTTGTCTTCCGGGTGACCGTCGTTTCGTATACACCAGAAGCAATTGAGCGCTTGGGCTTCGTTCATTTTCTTGACGTACCAGCACCGTTCGCTGGTGACGTTCATTGACGTTTTTTCTCCCGTAGCTCAATTTCGTTCTCATAACTTCGGGATTGCGGACACGACGAATGTACACTGTACGTGGGCTTTTGCTACCTTGACGAGATCTATACCGCGTTCGTTTGGTCGACCACTTCAACTCCCCCAGAACCGAGTGATCTCTCGGACCTGGATCACGCTTACCCGTCGTATCAAGCACAATATTGTTATTCGAACACCAGTCCCTATACATGCAGTTTCTTGTACATCTGAGCACATTTTCAAATCAGTTCCGATGAGATTAAACCAAAAGGTAATAAATAGATCAGGACATACGATCGTGTTTGACACGAAAGTCATCATAGGCCTGCGGTTCGTAAGCGCCAATGAAACGAAGACACTTACCGCAAATGTAGTAGGTCTGGCCATGGATGTCATGCAAGACAATCGTACAGTAACGTAACAGAGAAAAGCTTTGATGACCTTGAATGTATGATTCAACATAGTATGATACCAATTGAAGTATAGAAAAAATAGCTATGAGTAACATTGACTACGCGCGTGATTATTATTATTTATTTATTTTTAAATTCATTTATATAACCCCGGAGCATGTACCTATGACAAAAGCCGGTCGGCTGTGGCCAATTACGTGACGAGAGCGTGGGGTATCGAATGTGGCATCGTGTGTGCAAATGCTACTGTACGCGCGTGATTAGTACAAGTAAGATTTCGTCACAGTAACCCCCGCATCGAAGATAGCATGTCACACATGTGAATCGCCCAAACCTCCAACGGTCGCAGGTCCCGCTGAGGACGGCATTGGATCCGGCGAAATGAGGATGTCCGTGGACGGGGCTGTCACGATCGGCGGCACAGGCATCTGAATCTGAGTTGAAGATGTATGATCAGCGTACGGCGTGACGTTCTGCGACCCCGAGAGGCCAAGTTGAAGCAAGACAGGCCCCAGCGATCGCCTAATCATCTCGATGAAGCCTGCGTCCACAACTGGCACCTGTGTCAATGCCAAAGTATCGAGCTCGAGCACTTCCCGTGACTCCAGAAGCACATGCGGCGCCTGCACCTGGGTCTGCCTCGGCGCCTGTGTCATCACCTCTTGCTCAAGCCCCATATACACGTCACGGAATGCCTCGCGCTGCAACGTCGCAGCATTCACAACGGAACCGCGCGCCAGGATCTCGAGAGTGAGTATTATGATGTCCTGCTGTGCAGCTGGGATGAACGCGGGCGACGCTCGGTCACCTTTCTGGTCAAATAACCCGTAGCCGTCGCGGTACTCTTGTGTATAACGTGCTTCGGAGAGCGCTTGACGCTCCCGGCGGATCGAAATCGGATTAATAGACGACCACCACTCATTGTTCATGTTCCGTAGGGCTTCCTTGATGTATGCAAGGAAGCCCACGATGTTCTGCAGCCGCGCAGTGTCGCTGTTAGGGATGAGTCCAGGAGCGACGCAGCCGTCCACTGTAGGGCTGACACAGAGTCTATTAGCCAGGAACTGCTGGCCTGTGTTGTCATCCCCAATGAAAACGAGGTTAAGAGCCACGAGATTGTCAAGGGTACGACGTGGAGGGGTGATCATGAATGTGGCGATCACTGCCGCGGCACACCGAACAGATAGTGCGATATCGGCATTTTGCGTGTTCCACAACTCTCCAATGATATGTAGCGACTCTTTGGTGTTCAGCAACCCTATGCTGTAGAGGCAATGCTCCTCCACTGCAGCGTACGGTGCGAGTAAGTCGCGAATTGCCCCTGGAATGTGAAAAAGGGCCCTTAAGCAGATCTGGATTCTTTTCTGCTGGTTTTTTTTCGAAAGGTTGCCAAAGAACGTTCGCTGTGCGAGCAGGAGGACACTCCGAGAGAGCGGCGCATCAAAAATTGCTGGTCCAGGTAAGACTGCGAGTACGCGACGAATGTTGCACTGTGAGACGTTGCGAACTTGAATCGTATGCTGTATGTGGCGAGGTTGAACCCCACGCTCTATGTGGCGAATGTCGGTTGTCGTGACGAAGTCATTGGAGTCATACAGATCTGGGATCCCGGCAACAAATTCCTCCAACTCGTGGTCCTTACCGAGCTGCTGGAGTGTCCAAGCGAGCGCTTTGGTGTATATTTCCATCGAAATGCGTTTAGCCGAGTCCTCTAGCTGGGATACCATGTCTTCGGACCATAACTTGGCCTTCTTCTCGTGTGTTTGGCGGTATAATCTGACTCTGCTCCGGAGTAGACCCCAATGATCGTCCAAGTAGGCTGCACCACGATCGCGGACCAAAAAGAAGGCGAGTCCTATTTTTTGAAAGGCGAACCAAAGGATTTTTGTCAAGGGAGTGCAATAGGGACAGTCATGAAAGACGAAGGGCATGAGGGTGAGGGCAATATATGAAAGGACGCAGAATCCGACGATTGCGAGGGTGAATTTGGCAACAGTGTGATTGGCGAGGAAGGCAAAAACGACCAGTCCGGAAAAGAACAGAAGGACGGATACGATAAGAAGGGAAGGCAGTAGCTCGACGAGTCCGAAGAGGCCGAACTTGCGTGCACCTTGGTAAAAGTACTCTCGAATATGAGCACGTATATGAGGTGGGTGATTTCGTCGAACTATCTGGAGGTATCTACGGGCCCATTGTTGTAAAAGCGTGGCCATAAGGGCGCCTGTCAGGCTGAGCACGAGGCTAAGGAACCAGACCGAGTTGACAAATACCACCGAGGTGGAGGGGGAGAAGGGACTTTGCATAGACAGTGTCGCGGGGGAAATGGAGCCGTTGGCATTGGAGCTGGAAAGTTGTTGGGATATCTGTGTGAGGAGGGACTGGGTGACGACGTTTGGATCTTGCTGCAAGCTCGGGTAGCTCATGGCAATAAATGTAGCCACCGTGGAAGAGAAAAGACCAATCTGGAAGGGTAAGGGCTTGTAAGGATACGACTGTCGTCCCTGTGAGGGAAACGTGGAAGCGTACAAAAACGAGGATGCTATCTGCGCCTTCCTTCCAATTTTCCACATTCTCCTGGTCCAACGTTTGTGCACGGGTGGTATACATATTGAAGATGGCCCCGAAAGGGGCACCGAGAGTGGTCTCGTTAGGAGTGGTGCCAGTGGTATTGTCGGATCGGGAAGACATAATGGCAAGGTCGGAATCGCTGACTGGGAGTGGGAGGGAGCACCCAAGCCTTTGTGGTGCGGCCGGTGCGGGTTTATGCAATGTGCCAAGCGCTCTGCGCTGGCATTAAGTTATATATGGTGCTTTGGTCCTTATTCCCATGATGGGTCCAGTATATGAGGGGCAGCGTTAGATGGATCAACATGTGGTGGTGGCATGGCATGGTTCTAAATCTCAAGGCAGTGGCCGCGGCCTAAGGTGCATAGCAATGGATAGCATCGATGTAACTTAACGGTGGGGTTCAAAATCCTATGTCAACTTTGTGTAGACGCATACACGCACGGTCAGTAGCCACTTACTACTCCCGTGTGAGAAGCGAACGATTACACTGGCAGTAGGTACGGTTAGAAAAAACCCCATCACGTTGCAACACTATTACCTTATTTGGTCAATACCTGGTTTGGCATAATTGGATTTTTGGGAGGCGCTGCAAAGGAGACCCACTGCTGCAGTCCACTAATACGGTAACCATCGGTCAAGATCGCACGCCCAATTAGAATCCTATTCAAAGAACTTGGATGCATGTGCACCATGCACGCAAAGTGAATGCGGTGGGGTTGAGGGGCCCTCGACACTCCCCAATGGGATATGAATATTTTGTGTGTGATAAGGGATATCTCGGGATAATCTGGGCTCCGAAAATTTAAAGCTCGGAATCGACTTGTACTTATACTATCGGTCCCTGGGTCTTGCAAAAAAGGTACTAAACATTTTCCACACCCTCAACAACACATTGTATGTACCTCAAATTTTACATAGCAGTAGAGAAATGTACACTCAATAGAACAGTGATTTTTCTTTTTTTATTATTAAGTGGTGTAGAAGTGCAGCAGACGACCAAGTTTTCATGCACTTCTGCAAATTGTTTGTCACGCGATGTCACACCTTTGGAAGTTCACGGCACTTCGGCATTTGTGGAGGACATGCAAGACGACGGAAATCGTGCCTTAGTGGAGATTGAATCTGTCACATGCTCGTCACCTCTGAAGGCCTCAAAGGTAAGATTCTCATCTACAATTTAATCGGATAGGATCCATGGCTCCAAAATTTCCATGGATCACATTTGGAACATGTACTAACACCTTAGTCACACAGAATTCCAAGAGGTCAATGAGATCGGCAAGATCTTGTGATGCAGATGCAGGTAAATTTTGCATGCACCATTTTTTAGACCCCCTAGTACACAGAGATTTCCTTTTTTCTCTTTTATTTTGTGTGATCCCGCAACTACACATCTTAATAAATCTAGAGTAAATTTTTTGGAAGGAGAGGATAATAGGAAAGTGGAGATCGAGTGCAGTTTTCAGATTTGCAAGTCACCGTGCAGTTGCATAACCCAGGGTGCGATAGTAGTAGACGACTTTGAGACGACTCGGACCCCCTGTGTATGTGCCTCCAACTCGAATGAACTCTGTTGTACCCAATTTTCGAGCTACAGACAAAGTGATTCTCTCTGGCGTCGCCGACGGTCCAGGTTGCGACGTGTGTATCACTGTGTGACATTCCTTTTGTCCCATTTTAGCTGACCTTTTCCAGGCGAAGACCGTCGTTGCCCGCTTGACCGCGTCAAGATCCTCTGCCAGACATCGAACTCTGAATATCAGAAATAGGCAGGTGTGTCTATATGGTATAAACTGAATGCATCGAGCTGACAATACTCTGTTTTCGTCGATATATGCATTCACTAGGCACATGAGGTGGTGCCTTCCGTGCTGGGGCTCAGATATACAAAGACTCTGGAACCTTATGCTCTTCCAAGGGCTCTCACAGTTTCGGTCAGCGACGCTCTTGGGTTCGCTTATGCAACCATCAAATTCTTACCGTACGACAAAGTCCATAATGTACATCCCACTGTCTTGTCCTCAGCCTTTCCTTTCGTCAACATGTTCGCAGATACTAATGCCGACTTGTGCACAAGAAACGAACCTGCGCTAATTATCAGCTGATGCCATATCTGATGTGTGGCATACTGTATTCCAAGGGCGGCACTGACGTTCACCTGGGGCCGTCTCTGACTTTTTCACCTATCCCGCCGAGCTCCCACACCGTCCACAGTTCCGCCTCCGGCTGTCCCCACCACCCGTCATTCCTCCGAACAGTGCACTTCATCTCCGAAGATAGTGCATCGCCTACATCGATGACGCCGATCCCGATCAAGCGCGACCTATTCCACACCCTCCAGCTCCTCAAATTCTACCGCGGCTTCTCCACCTGCCTCGTCGGTATCTTTCCCTACGCCGGAACAGGGTTCCTCACCTGGGACAACCTGCACACTGCGACACTTGTCCCCATTTCGCAGGACCAACGCCGCCCACGTGCCACGCCCCTCACAGATCTCGGCATCGGCCTCGCAGGCACAGTGCCACATTCGGTCTTATACTTTCGTTCACGCGCTGAATCCTGATATCAAAAATATGCAGGTGTGCTGACACGAGATATGATGCATATGATGGGTGCATCCAGCTGACACGTTCGATAGTGGTGCCTTCCACGCGCTGGAGCTCAGATATACCAAGCCTCCGGAACGTCAGATTCTTCCAGGGCCACTCAGCGAAGCTCTTTCATAAATTCCCGGATGCAGCCATCCAATTTAGTGTACGACGAAGTCCAGAATGGACGTTCCACTGCCTTCCTTCTTCGTCCCTACCTCTGACGCATACGCAGTTTCTAATCCCTTGCACACAAGAAACAAATCTGCGCTGATTCCCCAGCTGGTGCCATATCTGGTGTGTGGAACAGCTCCTGGAGCCGGGTTTGACTGACACATAACGGGCGCCATCTCTGTCCTTTTCACTTATCTCCTCCATCCTTCCTCTAACAATGCACTTCATCTACTCCGAAGATGATGCCCCGCCCAACCCATCCACATCGACGACGCTGATCCGGCGCGACCCATTCCTCACTCTCCTGCTCCTCAAATTCTACTGCGGCTTCTCCCCGTTTCAGTTTTGCCGGTCGGGCGTCGCCCACACGCGATGCCACTTTTCGATCTCGGCATCGGCGCGCTTGCGGGCGCACTTGCACGGATGGTTTTATACTTTCACGTAACGAGACCGAATGGCATCTGCGTAGGGGGGCTTGGGCTTGAATCTGAAGCGGGGGTAAGGATATGCTTAATAAGGTGGGGCGGAGATAAGAATGTGACCTCGTCAAGGCCCCATTCCCTAATAAAGGACACCCTCCTGCTGATGGTCTCCAACCCCCTCCGAAGTACTCATATGACGCGATTGAGGACACACCGCTCGTCTTCCACATGTGTGCCGTTTCAAATACATTAGCAGCAATCAATTGCTTGGGTTTGGGTTCATTTTATCGACGTACCAGCACAGTGCCACCATTCGCCGGTGACGTTTATTAACGATGTTTCCCTTCCCGGAACTTAATTTCCCTCCTACAGCCGCCACTCCTTCTCATAACCTTAGCCAACTTCGGGATCGCGGGCAAAGTGGATGTACGCTTGTAACTGTACTTTCTTGCCTTGACGAGATCTATACTGCGTTTGTTTGGTTGATCACTGCAACTCTCTCAGACACGAGTGATCCCTCGAATCTGGATCACGCCTACCCTTTGTATCAAGCATGATATTGATATTTGAATACCAGTCCCTGTACTTGTGGTTTTCTGGACGATCTGAGCACATTTTCAAATCGGCTCCGATAAGATTAAACCAAAAATTAACGAATCAATCAGAATTTATGATCTTGTTGAACAAGAAGTTACAGGTCTGCACTTCATACGTGCGAGTCGAGGCAGATGAAACGAATACAAGTAGCCACAAATGTAGAGGGTCTGGCCATGGACGTCATGCAGATCAATCGTACGGTACAGTAACGTAACTCAGAGAAATGAAAGGCTTTTAGGACCTTGTATGCAGGATTCAACATAGTGATACGTCATATCTGTTTAGAGGAATGAAGCAAAGATCTAGAAGCCGTAACATTAAATACGCGTGTGACCAAAGACGAGCAAGACTTCGGTACAGGTACAGTACTTAGCCCCCGTGCCGAAAGTGAGCACGTCACACTTGCGAATCGCCTAACCCCTCAACGGCGGTAGAGGGTCCCGCTGGGGGCGACGTTGAATGTGGAAAAATGAGGCTGACCGTGGACGGGGCTGTCTTGATCTGCGGCACAGGCATCGGAAGTGAAGATGCATGTCCGTCGTACGGCGTGACGTTCGCCAGCACAGGGATCGAAAGCGAGGATGCACGATCGTCGGACGGTGTGACGGCGTTATGCGGTGCCGAAAGGTCTTGAAAAATGGGGTCCAGGGCGCGCCTGATCATCCGGATAAAGTCCGGAGCTTGTACTTGCGCCGAAGGCTCGAGCACATCCGGTGACTCTGACAAGACATCCACCTCTGTTGGAGTCTGTGTCCGCGTCAGTGTCTCAAAGTGTGGCCGTGCCTGTATCGCCATCTCTTGCTCAAGGTCCATATATGCGCCATAGAATGCCTCACGCTGTGACTTTGCAGCATTCGTGACAGGATCGCGCGCCAGGATCTCGAGAGTGAGTATGATGAGGTCCTGCTGCACAGCAGGCACGAAGTCAGGTGACGTCCGGTCCCCACGTGGAATGATTATAGGGTAGAGGTCATCAAGGAACTCTTCCGTGTGACGCTGATCGAGAGGCTTGTTATATTGATCGAGGAGCTTCTCACGCTGATCGATGAGTTTCTGACGCTCTCGGCGGATCGTGTCCGAATTGTCAAACGACCGCCACTTAACGTCCTCGTATTGTGGTGCGTCCTTGATGTCTGTAAGGAAGCGCACGATGTTCTGCAGCCGAGCGGAGTCGCTGTTAGGGTGGATTTCGGGAGCGACGCCGCCGTCTGCTGTAAGGCTGACACGAAGTCTTTTGGCCAGGAACTGCTTGCCAATGTTGTCATCCCCGATGAAACTAAAGTAACGAGTTGTGAAGAAATGATCAAGCTCACGATGTGGTGGGGTGATAATGAATGCAGCGACCACTGCTGCAACACACCGAACGGATAGCACGACGTCGTCATTGGGCTCGTCCCACAACTTGTCAATGGCCTCCAGCGACTCTGGAGTATCCAGCAGCGGGAGGAGACGGAACAAAGGGCCCTCATCGGGAATGTGTGCTGCGAGTAAGTCGCGAACTGCCCCCGGAATGAAGTAAAGTGCCTTAAAGCAAGTCTTAAGTCTTTTTTGCTGCCTGTGTTTCGAAAGGTCGCACACGATTGTATCCGCTGCGAACCAGAGAATATCCCAAGCGAGTGGCACACGAAACTCCTTTGGTCCAGGTAAGGCCGCGAGTAAGGGGCGAATGGTGTGTGATAAGTCTGAGCCGTCGAGCGAGTGGAAGAATGCGGAGTTATACAGATCGGGGATCCCAGCGTAAAATTCCTCAATATCATGGCTCTTATCGAGCTGGTCGATCGTCCATGCGAGCGTTTTTCTGTACATCTCCATTGAAGGGTGTTTAGCCGAGATCTCGAGCTGGGATACCATGTCTTCGGACCATAACTCTGCCTTCTTCTTGTGTGTTTCATGGTACAACTTAACTCTCCGGTCGCTGGGTAGACTCCAATGATCGTGCAAATAAGTTGCACCATGATCGCGGACCCAATAGAAGGCGAGTCCGATTTTTTGAGCAGAGAACCAAAGGACTGTGGTCAAGGGAGTCCAATAGGGACAGTCATGAAAGACGAGGGGCATTAGGGTGAAGGTGATATATGAGAGGAAGCAGAATCCGACGATTGCGAGGGTGAATTTCGCAACAGTGTGATTCGCGAGGAAGGCAAAAACGACGAGTCCGGCGAAGAACAGGAGAACTGAAATGATAAGAAGGGTAGGCAGCAGCTCGGCGAGTCCAAAGAGACCGAACTTGCGTGCGCCCTGATAAAAGTACTCTCGAATATGGGCACGGATATGAGGAGGGTGATTTCGTCGAACTATGAGGAGGTATCTGCGTGCCCATTGTTGCAGAAGTGTAGCCATGAGTGCGCATGTGAGACTGAGCACGAGGCTGAGGAACCAGACCGAGTTGACGAATACTACCGAAGCAGAGGGGGAGAACGGACTTTGAGTGGACAGGTTCGCGGTAGAAATGGAGCCATTGGCATTGCCACTGGAAATTTGTTGGGATATCTGTGCGAGGAGGGACTGTGTGACGACGTTGGGATCTTGCTGCAAGCTCGGGTAGCTCATGGCGATAAAGGTGGCCACCGTAGAAGAGAAAAGACCGATCTGGAAAGGGTGAGGACTTGTCGACAGTTAGGGCCTTAGGGGAGCATGAAAGCATACAAAAACGAGGATACTGTTTGCACCATCCTTCCAATTTTCCACATTTTCGTGGTCCATCTTTTCGGCACAGGTCGTATACAAATTGAAAATGCGTCCGGAAGGGTCACTGTAAGTGGTCTCATTAGGGGCGGCGCCAGGGTCATTATCGTCTGATGGAGGTTGTTGGGAGGGAGACATGATGGCAAGGTCGTCAGAATCGCTGAGTTAGTTCCAAGTAACTTAGGAGCACACAAGCCTTTTGCAGGGGGTCAATTTATACAAAGTTGTAACTATGTCACATGACGACATCGACAACATCCATACCACACATCGTACGACACGCAACAGATCCTTCGACTACGATAAACACATGACATTGCTCAACCATGATAACATATGATAGTGCTGACTGGTATAAAGACAGACCTGTATCCTACCTACTGATCATCACCTCTTTCCTGCTCTTATCTCTTATCACTCTCCCTCTGCTCTCATTGTATCTTTCCCTAAGCACTTCCCCTGAATAGACTTGGATCCTATCTTTGTTCTTGTCTGTCTTGACCTTAGTGTTGCACGGTTCCCTCTCTGGATGCCTTGCTTCCAAAAGTGTCAAGCGCTCTGCCCTGGCATCAGGTTGTCAGCTGATATAGCACTTTTCTGTGCATGTGCCTGTGATATAGCAGGACTCTGAACCTCGAGGCAAGGTGTATGGCAATGGAAGAAAAGGTCAACATTATTGACGTGGCTTGACGGTGGGGTTTCACAAGATACAGAGAAGGTCACTTGAAAGAGAGTTTGAAGCTTGAAGCTTGAAGGATGAATTTATGTGAGTAGATACTACAGAAAACGTGTACATTGTATTATCTCTAATAGCCAAAAAACCATCCCGTTGTCGGCATTGCGTTGTGTGGCCCGTATTAACGCCCCTGTATTGTTGCTGTGTTTGCCACTGGAGTGTCGTGAAGTCGCTGTCGTGATTTCCTCGTGGTGATGTGCTGCCATCGCTTGTAGTCTGCGACGTGGACCACAGTGGTTTTTCGTTGGATTGAGCATTGGATACCTTGAGATCGTGCCTGTGAACGCTGTTAGTCCTTTTCATTTTCATATTTTCGGTTTCCTTTATAGTGTTAGTTCGAAACACCACCAGCGGGGATTATGACGCAAGTCCCGTCTACTGTCTGACTGCGATCGCCCAGCTTTCCCTCATGCCCTCTACTACGTTCAGAGAAACCAGCGAAGAAGCTCCTCTGGACGAGCAATACGTCCAAGATGCCTTCCACAGCTACCTCAAGTCCTCGCTGGCCCAAGCAAAGGCCGAGCGCTTGCTAGACGCCGAACTCCTCAGCAGCGCCGAGGGAGACCTAATGATCGCAGGTACGCCCCACCCCATTTATCGTCTCATTCTTCTCATCTCGCTCCAGGGCCCGCACTCTGTCTCTAGTTTGCCGCACTATGCCGCACGACAAACCCTCCCTCTGTACCGCTCCCCCGACACACTCACAATACCGCCTCAAAGACCTCCCCACGACAAATGCTCTCCCTCTCCAACTGCGCATCCACCTTCATACTTTATGCGTACCCTACATCCAGGCTCTCGTACCCTAACACCAGCACGACCTAGCACGCGTGATATGCAGTTTCGAATCACTCCAGAAACCACCACCCGTCATCGCGCGTCTCGCGGCTGACCTCCGTTCAATAGCGATCGAGATCGGCCAGCGCGGCTCGTTCCAGGACCGCTATGCGAGCGACTTGCAAGCTGCACTCGACGTCGGCAAACCTGACTCGTCATGCACAACAAAGGTGTCAACGAGCCCTGCCATGGAGCTTATCCGCAAAACACTCTATGCAGCTTATGCTCCAGGCACATTCTGTCCCAAACAAGATATAAATGCTACACAATCCTCGGGCTCTTCCTTCCCTCTCTCTCTCTCTCCTTCCCCTCTTTAGTCCTAATCCCCGTCCTGTATGTCACCTACCGAGCAGTCTCCTCTACTAGATCGCCGAACGTCTGCCGAAGGCGCGTCGTCCTGTTTCGGCTCCTACGGTGTCTCATGTTTAGCTCGTGGCTTGCCTCTGGTCACAGTGGCAGCAGCGGCTCACGATATGGACTGGGACGCACCATCAAGCCATTCTGCCTGTGCGGAGGATGCGTGCGTACCCTTCCATCGAGGTCTTTCTCCTTGCAGTCACTGATGCTCTTTATCTGACGTCATGCAGATGACCACAAATTACTGCGTGAGTCGTTTTCAGGTTGCCATGGTGGCGTGCGATCGCTAAACAGATCTTTTTTAGTCCCCTGAATGCCAGAAAAAGTATTGGCCATCGCACAAGGCAATCTGCCAACACACTATCGCGCTGGTCGCTGCGACGAAGCAGCAGCCACTTAGCGCTGATTTCCCGGATGAGAATATCGCTCCTACGCCGCTTTACGCCGCAGTACACGACACTCCTTGGCTGGGCGGGCTTCCAGGCACTCCAGTTCATGCGCGTACCCTCCAACGTACGCCAATCGGCGCTCCTCGTCGAGCTTGCCATCCGACCCTCAGGTGACGCCCAAAGACAGTACGTGCTCTTCCCACTCAACGCCATATCATGCCAACTCACTTCTTTTGCTTGCCAGATTCACCATTACGAGCACACACATCGTCACTTCGCGCGACCCACTCGTCGCAGCAGATGTCCAACGGTCCACACACTCGCATTCCGTTGTGTGTGTGCACATTGGACCACGTGTGGGGCGCAGGGTTTACTATGGTTGATCAGCAGGATGCACTGCTGTGGTCTCGTCTGAACGAAAAACTTATCGATTAGAGGAAGCAAATTAATGCGCGCTTGCCTGTGCTGGTCGTCGGTTTATAGCGCCCACTTCGCCTTCTATCTATCTTATCGGGCCCACCGCGATACCTTCTCACACCCACGTGCATTGCGACGATTCTCCCTATCTTATCGTCCCCACCTCCCCACCCCCTTTTCTCCGCCGCTTTCATGCAACACCCTTCACCCATGTTTTCTTTCGTTTGTTTCCTGTTTTTTCTTAAGCCGCGCCTGTACCATTACGCATTTGTATCACGAGTTGTTGTATCTCTGTACGTGTTAATTCGTGTCGTTTCTTCGTTACAATCGAAGGGCCATAATACACTCTTCACTTTTTTCAAATTACATATCAGATAAACAGCAAGTGAGTCCAGTGATCTAAGGTTCACGAGCACAGAGCACGGAGACAAAAGAAAGAAGATTCAGCGCCTCTTAGAAACGCCACACAATGGTCCGCGCTCCAGTTCGACATGTTCCGGCGCATCATGCGGGAAAAGCGAATCCACCACAAGCACCCACAAGCTAACAGCATCGCGCCGATCATCTCCTGCCGAAAACGAGAAACAGAGGGAGTACTTGTAGAATACCTTCCGTCGGTGGATCCATTCCGTGCGCCAGCGGGTCCAATCGGTGTCAAGGGTTTCTAGCTCGGCGGATGAGACGAGCGTTGTGCCGGAGCGAATGTCGATGTAGGCACGAAGCTTCGTGATCTAGAAGTGGGGAAAGAGGAGGTGGGGTAGGTGGAGAGTGATGGACTTACCTTAGTAGACTCGGCTTGTTCAATTCGAGTGGCGAGTTCAGCATCCGTCAGCGCAATCCTCATCTTTGCCAAGTCTGCCGCAAAGGGGGGAAGGAGTTAACCTTTCCAGAATGCTTGGGTGTTGGTGGCGTCGTACCTGCAGAATGACCTTCATCTCCGCCGCGTGCGCTTTGATCGTTGGTTCTGGTAGCGCACCCAGTTCTGATTCGTTACGAACGTAGCCTTGCCGGCACGTGCATGATGTGAAATACCATGCGGTAGAATCACGGATGTATGCTATTCTATGCGTATACATACTGTATGTCTTCTGCATCACATCGCCCTTTTCGGCTAGTGCGAGCAGGATCTGCTGTGTCGCGGGCTTTGGGAACTGCGCCCTTGAGGTTCGCAGAGATGTCGACGGCACCATATGGACGGTTTATCTGTTAGGTGTTAGGATCGCGATCAATAATCATGATCGTGTATGATTGCATGTCTTTGAGTGTCACTGCTTTGCTTTGTGTGTTTGGGCCAGCAAGGTGCTGGGAGGGAAGGGAGCTAGCAAGTAGCTCTTGTGCATAGTAATAGAAAAGGAATCAATAATGAGGTAGCAGCCTGCATAGAGAATGAATGGAAGCACGAAGTGCTTCTCGATCGAGGATGAGGAGTTCATGTGTCCGAGGAAAGGTCGTGACGAACGGGTGGGGCCCTTCGGAGCAGGCCGATGAGTCAGAGCACACAGGCCTCATCACCGATCCCAAAGCAAAGATACTGGGCGTGGCGGGAAAGAAAAAAGTTCTGGTTCTTGAAACCAGTCGAAGATTCGGCAGATGGATGGCGGAGCGGAAAAGAGGAAAGCACGGCAAAGCGCGGGACCCAAACACATACCGCGTCATTCGTTCGCTCCGCTCTATGTTCCTTACTCCACCTTGGACCAGTCATTTGTCCCCAAACACACCCGTTTGATATGATTTTGTCTCCGCCTTCAGACGAGGATCAAGTAAGGTACCGGGTCTTTGCGTGGTCATTTTAGACAGCTTTACTGTCTGGTCCTTTCAACACTTTGACGTTCTGCTTTTGCTTTGGATGTCATTGCGGAGTAAGCCGTATCAATCACATGATCACATGACACAATTACACAACTGATATTACGCAAGCTGAATCCCATCGATCGCAATCAAGTATTTATGACCCTCATGGGGGTTATCATAATGTCTTATAATCCCCTAAAATATTCTGCTGATGTGCGTGATCGTCATATGGCGTGATGTCGTCCGACACTTGCCTCGGAAGCGAAAGTGCACGATTGTCGTACGGCGTGACATTCTGTGGCACCGGAAGGGCCTGAAAAACGGGTTCCAGGGCGCGCCTGATCAGCTGGATAAAGCCTGGAGATTGTACCTGCGCCTCTATATCAGCTGGAGACTGTGTCTGCGCTGGTGTCCACGAGTGTGACTGTGCCTCTACCGCCATATCTTGCACAAGCTCCATATATGCGTCATGGAATGCCTCGCACTGCAACGGCGCAGCATCTGCGACGGAATGGCGGGCCAGGATGTCGAGAGTGAGTATGATGAGGTCTTGCTGTGCGGCAGGGATGAATGCGGGTGACGCCCGGTCACCTTTCGGGTCAAATAACCCGAATCCATCGCGGTACTCTGTCGTAAAACGTGGTTCTGAGAGCGCCTCACGCTCCCGGCGGATCGAATTCGGATTATGAGACGGCCACTCCGTGTTCCTCACGTACCATAGTGGGACCTTGATGTCTGCAAGGAAGCGCACAATGTTCTGAAGTCGCGCGGTGTCACTGTTGGGGTGGATTTCAGGAGCGACGTCCTCGTCCGCTGTAGAGCTGACACGGAGTCTCTTAGCCATGAACCTCTTGCCAGTGTTGTTATCCCCGATGAAAGCAAGGTTAACAGATACGAGACCGTCAAGCGCACTACGCGGTGGGGCAATCATGAATGCGGCGACCACTGCCGCAGCACACCGAACGGATAGCGCGACGTCGGCATTTTGCGTGTCCCACAACTCTTCAATGACTTCTAACGACTCTTGGGAGTTCAGCAACCCCGTGCTGTAGAGGCAATAGTACTCCACCGCAGCGTATGGCGCAAGTGAGTCGCGAATTGCCCCTGGGATGAGGTAAAGTGCCCTTAAGCAGGTCTGGATTCTTTTATGCTGGTTGTGTTTCGAAAGGTGGCCAAAGAATGCTCGCTGTGCGAGCAGGAGGATACTCCAAGAGAGCGGCTCATCAAAACTCATCGGTCCAGGTAAGTACGCGAGTATGCGGCGAATATTGAGCTGTGAGATGGAGAAACTTTGAAGTTTCTGCTGTACGTGACTAGGTTGAATGTCACCCTCTACGTGGCGAATGCCGGTCGTCGTGACGAAGTCGAGATACGCATACAGATCTGGGATCCCAGCAACAAATTCTTCCAACTCGTGGTCCTTACCGAGCTGCTGGAGTGTCCATGCGAGCGCTTTTGTGTATATCTCCATTGAAATTCGTTTAGCCGAGTCCTCGAGCTGGGATACCATGTCTTCGGACCATAACTTTGCCTTCTTCTCATGCGTTTCGCGATATAATTTGACTCTGCTCTTGAGTAGACTCCAATGATCGTGCAAATAAGTTGCACAACGATCGCGGGCCCAATAGAAACCGAGTCCGATTATTCGAGAGGTAAACCAAAGGACTGTGGTCAAGGGAGTCCAGTAGGGACATTCATGAAAGACGAGGGGCATGAGGGTGAAGGTGATATATGAGAGGAAGCAGAATCCGACGATTGCGAGGGTGAATTTCGCAACAGTGTGATTTCCAAGGAAGGCAAAAACGACGAGTCCCGCGAAGAACAGGAGGACGGATACGATAAGAAGGAAAGGCAGCAGCTCAACGAGGCCGAAGATGCGGAAGTTGCGTGCGCCTTGGTAAAAGTACTCTCGGATGTGGGCCTGGATATGAGGTGGGTGATTTTGCCGAACTATCTGGAGGTATCTGCGGGCCCATTGTTGTAAAAGTGTAGCCATAAGCGCGCATGTGAGACTGAGCACGAGGCTGAGGAACCAGATAGAGTTGACAAATACCACTGAAGCAGAGGGGGAGAAGGGACTCTGGGTAGACAGAGTAGTGGGGGGAATGGAGCCGTTGGGATTGGCACTGGAAAGTTGTTGGGATATCTGTGCAAGGAGGGACTGGGTGACGACGTTGGGATCTTGCTTCAAGCTCGGGTAGCTGACGGCGACAAAAGTAGCGA